>QVNW01000534.1:0-73960 GCA_014825475.1 Pseudomyrmex flavicornis
AAAAAAAAAAAAAAAAAAAAAAAAAGATCAAATTGATGGTTGGCTTCGACATATATAAGACAAATAGATTTGTAATGCGCTTGTTACTTCCTACCTAAGGTAAATTATCTCAATTTTTGAAGAACAAACGAGCTATAGCAACATCGCGCGGAATCGCCGCGGCCCGTTGAAGTCTCGAACGAGTAAAATGACAAATTGCTGCGCTCAGTATCTCTTGTGCCCTCTAATATCGACGTAATCATTGTTAGTGGCAGGAACATATCACACTCGCAATTTCATTTCTACTTCCTTATATACGCGCTCTCTGTGCATTCCCTTTTACATCTTCTCCGCAGATAGCGTGCGAGGAAAGAGCGGCCATTACACACGTCCCATTTTTATCAATCCAAGCGATTTACCACTGAGGGAACTGTAATGCAGAAAAATGCTCTGAGCGAAATTTTCAACGATTCTAACCGATGGAGAGGGCGGGGGAGGGGAGACGTAGTAAAATGCAACGACTGAGAACGATCGCTTTTTTCTTTTTCCTTTTTTTTTTTTTTCGTTTATTGGACATTATTGGGTTCTCCTTCGAGATCGCAACCGGCACAGCGGCTCGGCGATTTAGCTTCCGATATGCAACCTACATCGAGCCGACGACGATTCGATCGTGGATTATCAAGTTTGGTCGGTTAGTCGTCTACAGCCAACTCTAGTTAAGTTTATATTTGACGAAGTGTGGGGAAACTTGGTTTGCGAACCGGTTACTAATGCTAAATTTACTTCGCCAACTGTGTAAACTCACCGCTGGAACATCAGCAGCGCAGTCCGCGCGCCAATTCATTCATTCGTATTTTCGAAAACCAATATGTATCTACTTAAGCTAATATTCAACAACTAAGTGTTAAAATTATATCAATAACTATTGACTCACATTTTCGATAAGAGAGCGTGTTGCCGATTAGCGCTCGGCACACCACAGGTGTCATCGTAAAAAAATATAAATTCCAAAAATAAGCTGGTTGTGCGTCATATACGCGATAAATTGAAAAGAAAAATATAAATACTTGAAAATGTGATTAACGCCACGATATCTGTACAAAGATACAGGTAGGTAAGATTCATTCTGTTGTTGATTGCTTTGAAGGTGGGTTTAATGACGTAGAAATAGGTTTGATAATGAATGTAAATTAGAAGCAGGATGAGCGAGTTATTTATATCAAACGGACGGAATTATCGAGACGTACAACAACAAGTTTAATGGGATTGAAAAATATTTCGTTTCGGACTTAAATAAAATAAATAAATTTAACGAGAGGTTTTACATTGTTCATTTTCTCGATATGCGTGCTTTATAAATGTCTGTATTAACAATACACGTACGTTATAAGAAATACTCCGTGACACTGATTTGTTGACATGCAATTGTTTTATTATCAGTTTTCGTTTAATCTCCCATATTTTTGTAATAACATTCCTTTAGTTAATTATACATATGATAAAATATTGCAATTTATTAACTCAAATATTGACTCAAATGTGCTACAAGTGTCGGTAGACACTATCTAATTCACACATGTAATCACAAGGATGAAGTATGCAAATAATTTTAGTTATCATCTGACAAATTACATTATTTTTTATGACAATTTAATAATTTAATTTTTTTATCTTGGCAATTATTCTTTCCAAAGCGTTATTTTTCGTTAAATATTTCATAAAGATCAAACAAATACACTACTTTCATTTTATTCCTCTGCAAGAAATTTTGATGAGACCATTAAATGCGAAAAATTACACAGATTATTTTTGCGTTATGACCACTGTAAGCACGTGACCTTCAAACTTCTGTATTGTGGTAATTGCGAATACGATTAACGGTATTAATGCGGTGACATCCGCACTGCCTTGAGGTAATGACTACCATATTGGCAATGCGAAAGCGATATGACACACGGAGAAACATCAAAGGCGCAGTCGTGGCCGGTGGCCAGCCTTCCCGACATTACGTCGGCCGCCGGTCTGCGCACTTGAAAGCCGCGAATGTTCTCAGTGAGGTGCAATGCACCGAATACGTGAGAATGCGCCACTGCATCATTTCAACGTATCGGTTCTTCTCGTGAATAGCAGACCGTGCGCGATAAAACGTTCGGTGTTTGCAACCCAGATTGGAAAATGAGAACGATAGTGCATCGAGAGACTGTCATTGACCTTCAACTTGTATCTGAGACTTAACGGTAATCTACGTTCCGGAAATTGATGGATTTAGTGGAACAAAGTTATATTACGTTGTATTACGTCATATTACGTTACACTAAATCCTCGAAATATGTTGTATATAGATTTCTAAAAATTCTCAAAATATGTTGTATATAGATTTCTTAAAGAATAAGATTTTTGTTATGATTTTATTTACTAAATATATAAATAATATTTCTAATTTAACATTCTCACCTTTTATCTTTCTTCTTGAAAATAATAGATTAGATATACCGTATGTTAGCTATACCTAAGTGATTATTACACATCGATAATTTTCTCACATTATTTCTTATGGAACATAAATTGATTAGAAAAGAAAGAGAGAGAGAGAGAGAGAGAGAGAGAGAGAGAGAGAGAGAGAAAGATTGTTATAGCATCGTAAGTTTACATATCAAAGAGTAAAAGATTACACGTCAGAGATTTTGGAAATATGTTTTTTAGTTAAACATCTCCGAATTGTTTGAGAATTAAGTGTCTCGTCAAAATGATCCCAGAGACGCCAACGCGACTCGTTATCAATCACGTGATTATCGAGAGAATCGCAACGTGAGAGCAAAATCGCGAAACTACACTTGTCATACTGCTATTACGTATCGCGTGCGAATAAGTCACGTTTCGAGTAGCGAAACGATTTTTTATGTAAAATGAAATAGCAACTTCTCTGGCAGACATTTGCATGCGATACGTGATTTAAGCTGGAAAGAATTATTTTAAATTGGTAATGAACGATTATTGTCACGCGCGCGCGCTTGACATTCATCATTCAAGTCTAATTTCCAACTTTTACGCTATTATTATTTTTTCGCGATTTTCAACGGAGCAAAATCTTGTCCACAAGATATATCGCGCTTCCGGATGCCATTTTTTTCAAGAGTCACATTTGCGATTTACCGTAGATTCACAACCGCAAGGAAGTACGAGGACAATTAAATAAAAATTACGTGTCACACTTGTCGACCACAATTTAACCGCAAACAAGTTTAATAGGTTTCATTATAAACATAACTTGTGGAAGCGCAATTCTATATTGTGTCGAGAATATTGTGCGCAAATATTACAATATTTATATAAAGTTGGCGAGATAAAATTTTTAACTATATAAATTTTAACTGTATAACTCGCGTGAAGAGCAAATTCTTTTTTAAGGTTACTGGCACAATTTCCAGACATAAGATGTACGTTCGATAACATCGATGAGAGATGCGACGATAATAGAAATAATCGTAGATTATCATTTTATAAATCTAGCATCAAATTATCTACGTGAGTGTATGTTTACCGGTAAAAGAAACGTAATAGATAATCACTGTGTTGCTAATAATGGATATCGCGTGGGAAATATTACGTCTACACAAGAATGGTGTTATAATGCTTCAGAAACAAGCAAACAAATTCTCTATAAACTAGACAACTGTCGAATTTTATTCTTCTACCTACATCATCGCAACATTTTTATGCAAGTTTTTGTATTATTTATTAAACCAGTTCTTTGAATTGCGCTTTTTTTCAAGACTTTCGCAAGATTTAGAAATAATAAAATAATAATTATTATTGTAAACTAAAGAAAGAAACTCAAGAAATAATCCTTTTCGATAATCATTCGCATCTCATCGAATTGCTCCGAAACCGAGCATCGCGACGTCAAGAATCATTGGAATCCGCCCGCATCCCGTAGCTCTTCGTGTATTGGATCGCATAGCGCAACGCACATGATTCATGAGTGTTCTCGGGATTATTGAAATGCAATGAGATCCCGCTTTTTTCTGCGTTGATTAAGATATGGGCGGGGATAGCAATACACCCGAAATAATTATTGGAGGTCCGATCCAGTTTGCCAAATCAATCGATCAACTCGACTGAAAGGGACCGCCTCGGAGAAAAAATCTTAACATATGGATTTGAGCGCGAAAAAACCTTCATATTTGCAGCCCTTTACATTTAGGTCGCGAGACAGGTACCGCAAATTATTATTATATGAGAAAAAATTAATTTCATTCCGATGAAAGGAAAAAACCTCAAGGTTGTTTACTACCGTTTATGAATTTCCTGCGTCATGTTGTTTGCTCGAAGTCAAAGTCTCGTGTGATTTCTCAGTTAAATTTTGCTTTTCTATTTGCCTAGATTTAAATAATAAACTGGACTTTGTTCGAAACTCGATGATGGGGAACGTGATATTGTGCACGTAACGATCATCTTACCGACATATCATTTTCATGAATTTTAACAGATTATCAAGGTATGATGCTAAGAGATGTACAATATGTAGATTACTATAATTAATCACAAAGAATAAACATTTTTTAAAAATGTGTTGTTCTTCTGAAAAAAAAAAGATAAAAATTACTCATATATTATTAACGCGGTACTTCCTGAATTCAAAATTGCTCCCAGTAAAAAGGCTCTAAATTATGCCATTGTCGCGAAATTTGTGATAATAAGAATAATTTACATCACTAACGAGCGACAATCGTCACAATTATCTACAAAGTAAAAAAAAGAAAGAAAGAAAAAAAAAGTCACAAATAATATATTCTACGAAAGTTTTCGAATTTGTCGCGTTTATATAGGTACTCTATCTTGCAATAAAATCTAAATCAAGTTTCGAACAACGTTCAGTTTTTTACACACACGTGAACAATGATTTTCACGTGAAGAGCGGACAATTTTATGCAATGTCGTATAACGCGTTATCTGTCATTCTGACGCGAAGGGGAGAATTGTATTTTGAATACGATATAAAAGTTACTTTCCTAAACTGCAATAAACTTTAGCTACTCTCTCTCTCTCTCTCTCTCTCTCTCAGTAATGGCAGCTGAGAACGGCGCTGCAGGAAGGTATCGGAGAATACGAGCGTAAATATAGCGATAAATCTGAAGGTAACGGAAATGAGAATATATATGTGCGGAAGCGCGGCGTGATTTAAATCCGCGCAAGCCAACGCGAGCGAATTAGGCTAATGGCGCGCGCGAGCGCGCGAGTGTGTTTCGCGTAGCTTCTCCGGCGCTATAATAAACCCGATAAAATCAATAGAATCTGAAGTAGCGCGGAACGAAATTTTCTTCGGCCGGAAGAAGGAAGATAATGTAACGTACGAAAAATTGCTCGTTGCACCAGACTTTAGCGGGTATTGCGTTAAAACGTGCAGCAACTGCAGATACATTCGCTCCTTCGCCCGTTATATCAGCAATGCGAGAAAAAATTCTTGGCACGCTTCGCGCTGTAGCTAATGCTTCGCTGCAATGGTAACTGGATATTCGGCTGCGAAAGGTCCATACTCTTCGTACTCGGCTCACGGAACCGGAACGACCTCGTAATTCGGGTGTACAATTGGCGCTCGGCAATTATCACCCCATTCAATCTAACTCGGTGTATTTATTTTCCCGGTAATTAGAATGGATAAATTTGCAGAAGCTTTATAAGCGCTCGAAGCTCAACAAATCGCCTCCCAACCGACATTTTGAACTCGTTCGCAATACTTTCTGTATCTCTTTATTTTGCTTGTTTTTTTGCGAACTTTTTTCTACATCTCTTTTTTTCCCACTCACTTTACATGTAAATAATTGATATTTGATATATATGTTTTACAATTTTGTTCATACAGATTGCACAGATTGCACAGACAGTCTGTGTATGTATGTGTGATGATATCTATGAGTTTTCTCTTTATCCGCAACATTGAAAAGATAAACAAATATGAACAATATCCAATAAAACTTTCAATTAATCACGTATAGTTGTTTTAGTTAAACGAAACAATCTCAGTTGGATTGATCAATTTTTATGCTTAATTCGATATTTATTTCGTGAAACTTGAATTTTTCGACAATAAAATCAGCTTCGTAGATTAGCGCGAATACATCTCTAAAGAAATCTACATCTACATTATAAAGCAAGTTTTATAAAAAAAAAAAAAAAAAAACAAATCAATAAAACCGATAGATTGCAAATCAACCGAGTATTTGTCAAGTATGTTTCTCGCGCTCTTTGCACGACTCCGGCTCTTCTCAGAAGTCGTAATATGTGTACACGTGGACGTCCACATTGATTTATGTCGTGATGTTGGCGACAACTCGAGACGAAAGAGACACACCTGACGGGTTGAATAAATGCTATTTTGTGTGACAATAACACGCGGTAACACCGCTCTGCTCCGAAATATGGGAATTAACGTAGTGAATTAATGCGACGTCTGCGAGATTGCGGCTGCAAAAACAATAGACACGTGACTGTTAAGAAAATATAAATCACATCTGGCATTGGTACATATAAAACTCGGTTCTCTCAATAAGTTATTTCCTACACAGTAGACGCATAGAATTCCTGTCAAACGGATTACGTTTGTAATTTATTGCCGGCGATTTGTTACAGTCACGTGTGTGTGTACCTGATTTTGTTTAACACTTTAGTATGGGGGAACGGCGCTAAAGATTCGCTTTGATCTTCGAGCACACTTGTGTGTAGCGCGATAAGAAACGATGGAAGATTTTCAGAATTTTATATCATGTTGTTTCGTGATAGCTGTTCACGTGAACTCGGTCAAGGCCGTATAATAATTTCTGAAAGTATTACGTGTGATTGTCAAAAACACACACACATTTTAATAAAAAATCTATATTCAAATGACAGAGAAATTGGCTTGTTAAACAAATATAAAAATTAAGTAATTTAAAAGTTCTTTTTTTCTCGGCCAAAGTGTACAACAAAAAAAACAATCTGTTTAAAAAAATAAAAGAATTGTAATTAGAGAACTTTTTATTTTTTTCTTAAAGAATTTTTTAGATGAGGAAAAGTTTTGGATTTTACTGTGCAGCAATAAGATATTCTTTCTCGTTGAAAAAAAAATGTTTTCTTCTAGACGACATCGTTTGCTCTATCGCAATAGAGATAATGCTTAAATATCGTCTAGTTTATTTGTTCACATGACGCAATAGCGATAGACATGTGAGAATTGTGAAAAAAAAAAAAATGAGAGAGATTAAGTTTACCAAAGCGCTGCAAACAACTAAAAGGCATTTCGTGTTTTTACATTCGATTTGATTTATAACGGTCGATGATTTATTATACTTTCTGTGTGACGAGGTGACGAGAAATCGCGCGCTGCATAGCTGAGCAGAAAATCGGTAAATATATACGCATCCCGGATGACGATATATTATACGACGTTGCATTCGCGAATGAATAAAATAAGAAAAAAACAAACTTATCGTGCCTGACCGGCGCCAATACACGTTGTCGTAATGAGTTTTCTAATATTATTTTCGCATCAATGGAATATTAAACGTGAGTTTTAACAATATTATACAGTCGCTTTGCTTACGTGTACCAGTGATAGCAAACGAGTTCCTGTGTAAGTTCGATGATGTAATTGCACGAGAAGCTATTTCACTTAATTGTAATTACTCATCACTAAAGAAGAAATAATCAAGTTCCCCGTTAGTAAAAAGTGATTTCTTCGTGAAAGATTGAAAATGTGTTCGTTGTGCACGTCTATTATTAGACTTCAAAGATCAAACATCGTCTTGAATAATCTCATTACTCGGAATATTAATTCTTAACTTGCTTCTTGCGCGATCCGAGAAAGTCCGTAAAAATAATGGCGTATCCTCTTCCTGGGACTCGCTCCGCTCGAGTTGCTCGCGATCTCGTTGAACGCCCCGTTTACAGAACATTTAGCTGCTGATTCTCGCACTTGACTAGCTTGCAATTCCTCTTTCGCGCACACGTGCGTGTTCGTAATGTTTCATTCAGGCGATGCACACACGACGACCGATCGTGTTCCCATCGTTTTTTTTTTATTGCGCTGCAATAAAGCGCGGCTTCGTCGTTTTCATCATGACGATAACGAACGTCAAAAAGCGATTCTTCTCTCGATTTCCGCAAGAAACGCGGAAATACGAAGGCACGAAAAAGAAAGAGAGAAAAATACGACAAACCCATAAAGGGCCCGAAAGTCGCGAGGGCGCAAGAAAGAAGATCGGACGCGGAACGAAAATAGACGTCGTCCCGGTAAGTCGACGCAGCAAAAGCTACAGAGAGAGGAAGCTGCCAAGCAACGCGGGCAAATATAGGAGGAACTGTCACATTCCCGGAGAGGAAAACGAGCTAAAAGCGAAACAGAAAATGGAACCGCGGAGGACGAGAAAGAGGGACGAGTAGTACATGAGGAGTGAATGAAAGTGGGAGAGAAAGGGTAGGATCGCGAACCCATTGTTTCAAAGTGCGATACAATGGATTCTCGGTTGTGTTAGCTCTAGGCTGGCACCTCATTGGCCACTCGCGTTAACGCGTACACCATCCGGCCGAGAGTCCTCGTTGTCATTTTGCACACCAAACGCATATCGCGTAAATGTGCATTGTGCGCCCAGCATTGTTTCGCGTTGAGCGGACCATGGCATTGCGCGGGATAAGGAACAAAGTTGAATGGTGGAAAATGGAAAGTGGTCCGCGCGCCGCCGAGGAGAGTTACTACGAAGGAGTGCCGGGCACAATTCCGCTGCTTTCCCGTTTCAATTTTGCGAATCTTTGTGGCAAGCAAATAAGAGAGAGAGAAAGAGAGAGAGAGAGAGGAACATTTGCTCGCGAGTCAAAGACTGCTTTCTTGCGTTCGCTTTTATGAAGCTTAATAGTGGTTTTCAATATCCTAGATTTGTGTAACCGCAACGCGTATCCGTTTTGTCACCGCAGAGAACAGCTGTCGGCATTCTCGAAGAAGAAAATCGCTGCTACATTAATCATATTAATTTCTTCAATGCTTAAGACGCTTATAATTACTTCAATGTTCATTATTATTTCTATGTAACAATAAAAAGATTATAATGATGTCGTTTTGATAATTTTAGTTTTTTGTGTTTGTCCGTAAAGTGAGATGTGTAAAATGCGTAAACAACAATTTTGTCGAAAAAAAAAAAAAAATATTATTTCCACCAAGCGCTCTAAATTCTCCGTTTACAATGTACATCGCACTTAACGGACTACTTTGTCTTAATGTTGAACTCGCACAGTTGCTTGATAAAAAAGTGCATAAGTCAACAGATATTAGAGACATGTGAGCGGTAAGCGATAAGATACTTAAATAGACATTCTTAAAAGTTGTGATGTACATAAAATAGCACGTAGAAAATGAGAAAGAATTCTTATGTTTTTTAACATATTTTTCATACTTTTTTGTTGTAACAATTATTTAGGCTTGGAAAAGAAAAAGAGAGAAATAAATCTTGACGCGCCAATTTATTAAATTCGTACTGATAAGAAGATTTGCGCAACATCAGCTTTACGAAAACAATTTATAATGCATTTACAAAATGAACGTTTGTTCTACATACATACGTTGGATTATTATTTATAGACGAGAGAACGTCACGGCGCTTATTATAGATAATGTTCTTAGTGAACTAAACTATAAAGAATGTTTTGATGAGCTATTAAGCTATTAAGAATGTTTTAACTTAGTTGCAAAAATGCGAACATTAAATGCGAACATGAATGCACAAGAGCATTTATTTGTTTTTTCTTTTAGAAATACTTACTACGAGACAGCGTTAAAATTGACAAAAGACACCGTCATCATTAATATTCGTAAACGTTATTGCGGGTCTGTTGCGTAAATGTATTCGACAATAGATCGTTTATAAGTAATTATCTCACCTAGAGAGTCAAGTGCCTTTTCTTTTTTCGAAAGGAATAATAAATTCAAATGAGCGCACTACATCAATAAACAATAGCGTCAGAAGATAAGAAAAGCCACCCGTGTTCTTCCGGATCTCTCCCCTCCTTTCGGTCTGGCTCCTACCTACCCGTAATCCGTTCCTTTTCGTCTATCTTCTTTCCTCGCGAGCCGAAGTTGTCTTTCTCTCCTTCCAGGTCGTTAGCATAATAACGTCAAGCGCTTCACCACGTTGGGTAGTCAATACGTGCCGTCGCTCCGATCGCGCCGCATTGATCACATTGAGTCACATTAGCGTCTTTCGCGCAATTACGTAACCTGACGCGCGCAAACCGCACACACACGGCCGCAATATAAGCGTTGTTACCAGCGGGTTCGCGGTATTATCTTCTTACCGGAACTTATCAACGCGCGCTTACCGCATTCTCTTGGTAGCGGGGTCTCTCAGCCGCGATACAACCGGTGTGCAAAACTCAGACTCGACGAGTAAACCGTGCGTAGAGGTAAAACGGATTCTTCTTTCCGTGCGACACTTGAACGATATATATAAAAACAAAACCGTGTGTCTCGCGCGCGGGCACACTTGACTTCGAGCGTCTCTTCAGGAAGCCACTCTCGTCTCTTTCTCTCTCTCTCTCTCTCTCTCTCTCTCTCTCTCTCTCTCTCGTAAATCGAGTGTCTCATGTATCGAGTGACACTTCGATATATACGATACAGATTCTTTTAAAACTCCGCATTCTTATCACCCAGAAAACGAATCTCGCACACGACAGACGTTTCAAAACGACGGCGAGTCCGGGATGACGACCCAAATCTTATCAATGGTGGCGGATTATTTAGTGTTCATCGGATTCATCGTGGTCTCTTTCGTGCTGCCGCTATGGGGAAACTTCAAGAAGAAGAAAAAGGAGACCAAGGCGACCTATGTGTTTGCGACCGGTTCCGTGTCGATGGGCGCGATGATGCTGTCGATCGCGCGCGGCACTCTCGGCGTCCGGTCCTTCCTCGGTTATCCGTCGGAGTTATATTATCGCGGCAGCGCCATGTGGGAAACCCTATACGGGATGCTGCTGGCGTATCCCATCGTCTGCTTCATTTTCGTTCCCGTTTACTACAGTCTCGGCATCACGTCGGTCTACCAATATCTGGATATGAGGTAATTTCATTATCTTTGCTACTTGACGCACGAAAACGTGTGGCCTTTGCTGAACGTGATATCATTTCTTTACATTTGTGAGAAAAAAATATACGTATAAAACATTCATTTCCTGTAAATGTACGTGTAAAAAAAAATATATATTTATATATATATAATATTTACATACGCGATGTGTGTGACGCAGATAAAACAATACTTTTGACACGTGTGACAAATTTCGTGATAATATCGTGTCACATTGTGGTTGTTCACGATAACACACGCGACAACACGATAACAAAATTACAATATAGATAAATTTCATAATTACGTAATAATAATTGAACATCTTTCAATGGAACAGTTAATGCACAAGTTTTAACTGACTGTTGTCCACGTGCTCGTTCGTCACGTGTGACGCGCGAGGACGTGATTACACGATGATTAATATTTCAGAGCGCACTTTGATCTCCGATTATTTTGATCTTCCGATTGATTATTTTCGTTCTAACGTTAAAGAAAGAATGTAGCAATCATATATCTGATTAGAAATATATTTCGTCAAATCTGTCACTCGAGAGTGTTTTTTAATTATTATTCTGAAATTTTTCACAGATTCAAGTCAAAATTGGTCAGATGTTTGGCTAGTTTCTCGTACATCATACGAAGTCTTCTAAATTTAGCGGTCACGGTGTTTACTCCTTGTGTCGCCCTGAACACGGTGATAAAGCTGCCGTACTGGGCTAGTATCGTGGGAATAACGGGTATTTCCGTAATTTTCACAGTCATGGTAAGAACATGTGATATATATATATGTATTTATACACACACACACATACACAGTTTACTAATATCGACGATCATTTTCCAAACAAAACTCTGTTACGATATGATGTAAGAATAATGTGATACTTTTAAACATTTTACTTTGATTTAAATGGTGTGTTTAAACAAAAATATTTTTTGTTAGACAAATATCTTTTTTGTATTCGTGATTTACTAGAAACGCAACAGATAACGCGTAAGATATACATATATTTCTTCTTATTCACAAAATACGTAATAATGAAAACTATACGAATTCCAAATCCAATTTCTCTGCGACAAAATAAATAAATTATTTACAGCGAGTTTTTTCAGCCAAAAATATTTCCGGGGAATCTGATATTTTGGATTTGAACAAATATTGTGTGTTTGTGAGGCGAGAAAGCTATAGCGCTATTTCAATAAATGTGAGAGCTTTTCGCGAAAATTACATTCGGACGGCAAATTACTTATGTGTTCTACAGGAAATTCGAGCAATCAAAATTCGCGCATATAATAGAAGGCCATTGACAGCAAACAAAATGGCAACGAAAACAACTTTATTTTAAAAACCAATGGAAAAAGCGCGCATGACCTTTAATATTCGCTGAAAAAATTAAACGTTAATGCGAACGGAAGCTGATGCTGCATTTACTATAACAGTAAACTACTAATTTCGGAAACGACAAACTGAACTTTTATAAAGAATGTAGCATCAGCGGCGATAAAATAAACTAAAATCTTATTTTTTTCAATTCACAAAAACACATAATACGTATGTCTCGTTTTTGTTTTTCTTAGGGAGGCTTAAAAGCCGCTATTTTATCAGATGTTATTCAAGGCATCGCAATGATCGGTGTGTCCGTGGTGATCATCATACAAGGAACAATCAGCGTCCACGGTCCGGCTAATGTCGTTAACGTGACTTATGAACGCGGACGTTTGGACTTCTTCGAGTATGTTTGTTGATAAATTATTACGTATGCGTGTCGCGTATATAATTTCAGCACAAATTTCTAACTACAGAAAAATAAATTCTCTTATTGTGAGAATCGCGCGCACAAAGTTCCTGTGTTACGTAGTTTGGCATCTCTCATTTTTGGAACTTGAGCATTATTTTTCCCGGATAAAAATATACACAATTTTGTCCGATTGTCAATAAATGAAATAATGTTACATTGCGTTTTTATATTAAAATTCTTGGCTGCGCATTTCACAATTCGAAATTATTAAATTCCGCAGCAGCGCAAAATTATTTTACGTGCATTTTCCGCATCCTTGAAATTTCGCACGATTATACGTGATATATATTCGTTCTTTTAGCAAATTACAGAGCAATTTAAATAATTAATTAAGCTTTTTCTAACTCTTTTAACGTAGCAATAAAATTGCTACATTTATTCGATAATTTTTTTTTGTTTTCTTTTTTTTTAGTTTTAATATGGATCCTACTGTTCGAGTGTCGACGGTGTCGGCGACACTGGGTCAGCTCTTCATGAGTCTATCTATTTTTGGATGTCAACAGAATTTTGTCCAGAGATACTGCAGCATGTCGAGCCAAAAGAAGGTTGTCAAGTAAGTAAACTTTTTGCCCGAGCATCTTATAGAACTCTGAACAAATTTCTCCATAGCGCTTCTATCACACACTGGACTAAATGACAGTTACGCGACACATTACGCACAATTTGTTGCACGATCCAATAGACATTGTAATTTATGTAAAGTGTTTAGTTCTGCGAATTATCAAATAATTCTCCAAGATTTAAATAGAAACTACGCAATAGATACGTAATAATACAAAGATCAATAAGAAAAAAATAAAAGTCAAAAAGTTCTGCGCTTGAAAACATTCGCATCTTGAAAAAAATTTAAATTATAAAATCTTTGTGTTAGGTTGAAACTAATTAATAAACAATCCGTGTGACATATAAATTTTTGCCGGTAAAAAATAACCTGACGAAGTTTCTCGAAATTTTACAAATACATATATCGTAAAATACACAAATTGGTAATTGCACAAATATCATCGAAAAAGTGTTATCAACAAATTCTCAGTGATAAGCAGTTACATATTAATTATCACTGCATATTAATAACAAAAAACCATGTAATTAAGTATTCCTTTCAAAATGTTTTTATCTTGTTAAGTAACAGCAGATAAAAGAAATGTCACTACATTGGTCACAAGTGTGCGATGTCTGTTTTATATCGTACACGATATTTGCATCTATAAATATATAACAAAAGAATATAAGTATTTAACAATCTTCTACTTGACAAGCATATGCGGTCATAACATGTACGTAAGATGTCCCATATTTTTTTTACGATTCATTCTATATTGAAGTTTTTATTCTAAATTTAACTTATACTTAAAAAAGAAACAAAGAGATTTTTAAAGTATTTTATTATCAGCGAGAGGTTTTAACGATTTCTGAGAAAAACATATTGGTTGTTCATCTTACGAAGAGAACATGTCGAATTGTTTTAAAGGTGTATTTCAGTCACAGCAGACGTGTAATATATACGCGTGTGTCTATTTGCGACACGACAGACATTTGTCACCTCAATCACTTGAGTTTGACTAATGATTCACCAGCGTAAGTCACGTGAAAATTATGACTCACATGAAGTCGTGCAAACACTTCTTAACGTAATGGAGATTTGAAGATAGAGAATCGATGTCAACAAAAAAAAACTAAAAAAAAAAAAAGAGTAATCGTATTATTCATCAAATTTCCAGAAATATCAACATAATTATTTGTGCGGCTTTTACGCATATTTAATTAACGAGATAAGTTTTCTCAATAATGTGCATCAAAAGACATCGATGTCAAGAAGTTGAAGAAATTCCAAGTCTTTTTATTTTTAAAATATATAAAAACGTGCTTCTCACAAAAATATCTTATCACTTTTTCAACTTACAAGCGCACGTTTCTCATCGTGAAAATTAAATTAAGAAATTTTTGCGTGATATTTAGCGTGTGAAAAAAAAAAGTTTTATGTTACTCACAATTTTATTTCTAATTCTTTTACTGTTCGCAACATGTTTCGTTTTTAGTGTGTACCAAAAATAAACACTGTGTTGGACGTTTAAAGCCGAGCGTAACCATGACAAAAGTCCGCATGAAACATCGACGCATCTGCCATTCAATATAAAAACCGCATGTTTTTCTAGTTCAGTGGTAATCAAAGGTATATAAAAGCCTCATGAAAAGGATACAAATTTTCTGCGTATTTCTGTGTGTACAAGCTGAGACATTATCGTGAAACGAGCATCACGTTGGCCCATAAAGTTTTATTGCATGAAAATGTATGGCTGGTGAAACCGGAGTGGACACTTCTTTCGTGAAAGAAAAATAAAGTTGATCTAGAGACACGCGCATGAGGTGTCTTTAGCCGTAGAAATTTATCGTTGGAATTTCAACGAAATTTCTTCAACGGCGCCGTCTTTTACCTTTCCATCGCGTTCGTAAATCTTTCAATTATAACTTGCAAAAAAATCTACATGGTGAAATTTTTAATACGCGTTTATTCAAAAAGTTGAAAAAAAAAATTTACACAAAATTGCTCTTGTAAAAGCGTGAATTTACGTGATTACTAAAGAAGAGAATACGATGACTTTAATGACATACACACGCGTGGCGTTTATTGCGCCACGACGTAGCCTTGAATTAAATGTGATTATTGTGTCAAAAGCGGTAAATTAGTAGAGTCTGGAGTGTGTACTAACAAATTAATAGACTCGACGACGATTTCTCCCGCTTGTGTTGGCGCATCGTCGGCGACGGCGGCGAGAGAAGTTTTGAAGTAGTATAGAATCGGGCCGATTTAGGAAATTGTGCTCACACAGTTACTATTACCACATAATCAATAAGAGGTCCGTAGGGAGCCCGAATGGCGCCTCGCCAAAACTTTTAGTGTAGAGATCCTCGTTGTGTTCAATAAGGTTCATAATATCAATTCGAGAGACGTCGACATACGTTTTCTAGAACTCTCTCTTTACTCGCGTTACCGTTTATTAAAATGACCGAGTAAATATATTGCGCAAAGGAAGTAAGGAAAGTGACGTTTTTCGAAGCGAAATAAAATGACAAAATATTAAGCCGCTTAAAATGTCCACATCACTTGTTATCGAATACAAGATGCTCGGAAAATATCATAAACAATTGTAATAAACGACTGGCTAAAAATATATAAGGCTAAATATAATATGTTTTTAGCGAAGTTGAGTTTCGCTTGAACTAATGTATATTAATGTTGCGAACATATTATGTAGGCGAACTGTCACGCTCGATCTTCTCGATCGTGCTTCCATCCATCATTTTGATTAAAAGTTATCGAAATACATAAAAAATTGATAAATTTGATTAAATTTGCTTTTGCATCGTGCAAATTGCAGATGTTCACGAAAGATAATTTGTAGAAGAGACTAATTGAGCTGTTTATATTTCTGAAACTATTAGGATCATGAAGTTTATAATTTTTATTCAGCACATGTATCTAAGTTTATATTAAATTTTTTTTCTAGATTTGTGCGGTTATTTAAAACTTGAATTGTTTATCTCTTTTTGGTATTTTCTTTATTTTTTGAATCTTTATTAATTTTCGTTAATAAAAGTTACAATTTTACGATTTTATACGCGATTCTATATAATTTATCTAAAAAAACAGTTATTATTTTTAAAAAGTTCACGGAAAATGATAAGAATGACTCTAATGTACTTGTCGCCTGCACACGTGTCCGTTGTTCACGTCATACATCACTGACAGTTCATTCACCATTCGTTCATTAGTTTTCTTTTTTTTGCTTATGTAACTAGTTTTCCGATGTACTGTCGCGCTTTATTGTGTTGAATTTTGTGGCGTAAGAACAAGATAAATGTTTCCCGCACAACATGCGCGTATATTATTATCCCTTGTACTATTAAGACATCGGTTTAAGTTATACATGTCGAGATATTGTTAATTGTTGGACGTTTGTCGAGAAAAAAATACATACTTTGCTTCTACAAAACAGTAATTAAAAAACCACATGTTTAACGCGTTATATCTTATAAATTTACACTTGTAGAAGCCGTCAGCAACGTGTCGTTTTGCGCGTCCCACGTGTCGTTTTGATGGCGATTTTTCAAATAAACAAAAACGTTTCTTTGGGTCTTCTTTTGTGACAAAAAAAAAACATATTTCATCTCTTTCATCGTTTACTATCTATTAACATAAATGAGACTTACTTTTTGAACAAGAGACTATGGAAGCCGCTAGCAATGTTTATTCAGTTTGCTGAAATAAATGTCGAGTTAATATGCAACATTAATAACATTAACAACAATTGTTTTGGATTCGAAATTTTTCCGATAAGATTAGATAAAGAATGTGCCTTTAACGACGAGACAAATAAAGTTCACTCGAACTGTATATTCGCGAAAGCGCACATTTAGCAGATGCGATAGTATAATCCAATGGGGATTTCTACGGGAAAAAAGCGATAAAAAAAAACTTCGTGAAAAATCCGGCAAAATTATATATGCAAATGATACAATGTTGGATGCAAGTATAAACGTTAACTTTATAAAAATTGCATCACGCATTTACATAATGACTCTCTGTTTAACATGCTTTACTGCCATTTATGCTGTTCTACTTTGCAGTGAAAATATCATATTGTGCGTGTCCAATTTTCTTAAAATCCCTTTTATAAGTCACTTTAATGTTTTTTATGAGTCACTTTAATATTTTCCCAGAAATTTCTGATTTTTGTGATCAACGAATATTCTCTCTCCTTTTTTTCAGGACAATGATGGCCAATATGCCCATAATCACTATCCTGTTCTCGTTATCTTGGATCGTCGGGATGGTGATCTTCGCTAATTACGCCGATTGCGATCCTTTGAGCCTGGGATACATTTCCAAGATTGACGAGATCGTACCGTTCTACGTGGAAGACAAATTTCTCCACGTACCCGGCATGCTTGGCCTGGTAATGGCTACTCTCTTCAACAGCGCTTTGACTTTGGCGGTGTCGAATCTCAATTCCCTCGCAACGGTCACTTTCGAGGACTTTCTGATTCACATTCCGGCCCTGAAAGACATGAAAGACACGCAGCAGCTCCGCGTGATCAGAATCATCGGTGTTATCTACGGTCTCGTGATAATCGGCATGAGCTTTCTGGTGGCCATGCTGTCCGGCGTGATAGAATCATCCATGCTGATGACTTCGGCGACGTCCGGACCACTTCTCGGCGTGTTTATTCTCGCCATGCTGATCCCTTGCGCCAACTGGAAAGGCGCCGCGGCTGGCATGATCTTCAGTCATGTAACGACGTTATGGATCACTTTCGGTCATCTCAGTCTCGGCACCGTGATCGACACGCTACCATTGTCGACGGAAAAGTGCAGCAACGAAACGTTCTCCTCGCTGGTCACAAGACCGATCAGCATCGAGGATTATGTGCAAAATGTCACGTGGACAAAGTCACACGAGACCGCCACGCTGTCGCTTGTCAACGAGACGAAGGAGAAGTGGTCGAATCCACTGAACGCCATTTACAGTGTTAGCTATATGTATTACGCTTTCATCGGCAGCCTGACGACGGTTCTCGTCGGCGTTATCGTGAGCTTACTTACGGCCGATCCCGAGAACGACAAGTACGAGGAGCATTTGCTGCATCCCATGGCCCGAAAAATGGCGGGATTCTTTCCCGGGAAGCGAAGGCTCTACTCGAGCAGCACTCGTCTCGGCAATAAAAACGACGCCACGAACGGCACGAACGAGACTCTCTCTTCGGTCACGTGTGTCGCCGACAATATTGAGAAAACGATTTCCCGCACGAATCAGGGATTCGTGGACGATAAGGGCAAGTTGCATTTGGACAACAGTTATATGGAAAAGCTGAACGCGCTGAAAAACGCGTCTCTAGACGTGACCAACGAGATAGGTAAACACACTAGACTCTGATTCGACGCTAGTCCCATAAAGTGTGTATGTTTCTCGTATGTATTGTATATTACTCGCAGTATTAACATCATCGAAACGAAAAATCTCCCGAGACATTTACGAGATTGGCGGCCAAATGATCAAGTTGGACGAGCGAACGATTGTTACTTTGTGTTTGTGTGTCAGTGCCAAATTTTGTAAACGTGGTCTGTGCGAATGATCTAGTGTGCATGTAGAGAACGTAATTACGCGTGAACAAAGTTTTCCTCGATTACAGTGCTCGCGGGCCGTACACTCTCATATTCAGTTCAAAATATCGCTCAAATGAAGGCAATTCAGGACGTTGCAACTCGCTAGGCAAAACTTTTGGCGTATGTGTGCCAATTAGAATTAACTGCTGGGATCAGCGCGAATTTTGTAAATTTGATAGACGCGATTTGCAGGCGAAGATTGTCAAACGCACATGTCGAATAAGTTACTCACGTCACCGCAACGAACGAGTTTTCTCCGAGGGAGAAGAGAAACGACGGAAAACCGATGTAATTGCTTAGAAACCGGCAGAGTTTGTGCGTTTAGTCGAAAATTAAACTTGTGTACGCGCTACCAATCACTCGAGTGATCAAATTTAATTACAACATAACGAGAGACTGATAATCCAATTGCCAACCGACGGAAGCAAACGCCTTTTCTTTGCCTTCGTTTTATGTCATGCGATATTCTAGCCGGAACACATGCGGTCATATGTCACGTTATCCTCTCACTACACTCCTCCTTTTATTATCTGATAAAAGATTCGAAGTTCAGAGCCTTCTTATTTTTATTCTCTTGAACAGTTTAGAAAATATGTTAACAATATATTTTAATATATTAGATATATGTATGTATTTTTTAAATTAAGGTAGGATTCTCTATATTTATGTACATATATTTGTGTACATATGTGTACATAATTATTAATGTGCTATAAAAACTTTTGTCGATCAAAGTTAAGTCGATTCCTTAAGAGTTTTACAGGAGTAAAGAAGGAGTAGTGTAGTAGCTTGTAGTCTGTGGTTTAGTTATGAAAACAAAAGTGCAGGCATTTCAACAATTTGATATTAAACTCTACAATTATTTTAATTTGACGTTACATGATATTTATATATATTGTTCGTATCTAGCAAAGTTTCGCTGAAACGCAGTGGTCGTATGTGAGGATTTCTTATTTAATGTATTGTATTTAGATTGTAAACAATCAATACAACATTGTATTTAGATTGTAAATAATCAATACAACATTGTATTTAGATTGTAAACGGGTTCTGAGAACCTTACGTAATAAATCGAGTGTTCTCTTTTTAAAAGAAAAGAGCAAGAGATTGCTCGCGTTTATTGATATGTGTGCGCACTTTCACATGTGTGTTATTCTCGGATGCATCAAACATTGATATTATAGATTTATTTTTATACTTCAGAGAAAGAATGAGATATTTGTTTTTAAATAGAATATTTTTTCTCTGAAATATATATATATCACTGTTGTTATAACTACGTATATATTTATTCTTTTAACAATACAAAACTCAATATTTTTTAAATCTATGTCATGGTTATTTGCTATCCTCGCAACAACCTTTTTTTTTCGATTAAAAGCGCCGGGATCGGGTATTTTCAATAAGCTTTTTTTTCTTTTGTTAAAATTCCCTCTTTTCTTTCTCAGCAAACAGTATATATTTCATAACTACTTTCGTAAAATAAAATCTGTTTTCTCTTAAATACACACGCGCGAATTTTTCGCGTTCGATGTATGCTCGCTTTGTTGATATTTTAATCTCTGTTTCGATTTCGCTTCTTATACGATATTTATTCGGAAGTTTTCTATAAACATGTTTACTAACTTTGCATATTGCTTTTTGAAATATCACTTCTAGTTGTATATTCGTATAAAGTGCGCGACATTGCTTATCGTAATGTTGCTGTATCGCATATTCTTCTGTTTGAACAACGTTTATTGGACGAGAGAAACGCCACATAAAACTAAAAAAACTTGATACAAATACTATTAATTTGTATTGCAAACAAATATATTTGAATATAAAATGACTTAAAAAAGGCAATACGAGCAATGTACCAGGTCTTATTGTACTTGTTTTATTTTGTAAATTGTATTTATAAATATATTGTCGTTCTTTTTATTCAACAAATTATCAATAATTTAACTAAATTGAGTAAGGTCTTGAAAGAGCCGCTAAAATTAGATGAAAGCACAAGCGTAGTATAGGATAGATTGCGCCAATTGCAATGCTACATATGTGGGCCAAACTAAGAGGAAACTTAAAACAAGAATATCAGAACACTCAAATCAAGTAGGAAACGATCGACAATTTATCCGTCGTCACTGAACATAAAATAAACATAGGACACGAATTCAAATGGAACGACATAAAAGTTTTGGACGTAGAGAATTTTTATCACAAATCTCAGAAATGATTCAAATGACAAAAAAATCCTATAAACATGATGTATTCAGACATCGAAAAATTAAAACTATACTTCTCATTTCTAGAAAATATATGTATCAATATAAAAGTTCAAATTTATACATTTTGTTTTCTCTGTTTTGACTTTCATATGTCTCGATATTTACACTTGGTGTGTGGGGATGTTTGTATATATACATGTTGTATGATTGCATTAAGTCGCAAAAGATGAATTTCGCCAGGAGTTTGCGACTATTGTTATAGCGTGTATATCCGTTTTGACATCGGTTTCATTTTAAAATTTGATCATTTATCTTGAAAATGTGCAACCTATTTGCGGATTATTCTTATTTCTGGTAAGAGATTTTACTTTTATATTTTGACATCGTGTTAGGACATTCGACTATTATATTTGAATTGAAAATCGTTTTTTGTTCTCAATCTTTTGTACAGAATTCATTTCGAAAAGGATTTCGACTAGGGTCGAAACGTTTAAATTTATATATCAATTTTCAAAATAAAACAAATACAATAAGACCTAGTATATTGCTCGTATTGGTCTTCTTTAAGTCATTTTAATGTTTAACAAGTTCCAATTAATGTTATTCAAATACATTCAAACTATTCACATTTAAATATTCGCATATCTACACAATACAAATAATTCCCTTCTATCGTGTTCTATTTTTCTCAATAGTTACACGTTAATATCACAAATATACAGACTTATATATGTCTAAAGTATATATCACTTGACCAATGACGTTTGCTTGCGTGTGATATACTTGATGAAACTAAATGCGTTTAAACGCATAAAGATAAATCTGCTTCCTCGATTAAACCGCTGTAATCGAATACGCAAGTAATAAACGCGATAACCGCTGATTGTGACTTTTCGCTCAAGGTTTCTGTTGTTAGCTATTGACTCGCGATGTCAATCGAACTGAACGCAATTTTAAGTGTCACGTGTAAAATAATCGTGTGCCAAGTGAAACGAATAAAATCAAAAATTGTGACAAAGTGATCTCGTTTAAATAGGTATACGTGATTCACGCGTAGGTATGTAAATCTATATCCTCGATACGGCTTCTGCTCGAAACTGGAAATTCAAGTTTCCAGGTGATCCAGTGTTCACCTGGTGGCATCACGAACAACGGCAACGTTGCAACGACTTAAAATAGTGGTGGTAACGTCACGCACACAGCATATTCTCGGACAATGCGCTTCGTCTGGTAGTGTGCGGCAAGTCTCGGTCGGTTTTATGCGCGAAAACACAGGCGGCTTTTAGTATAGCGCGCGTTTCCGAGCTGGTCGCTCGCAAATCTCTTCGAGAAATGATAATATCGCCGGCGGGAGTGGCGCACACCGGGCGATAACAATACAAAGTTTCCGCTCTTATCGCTTCTCTGTTCTTTTTCTCTTGCTACGTTTTTCTCCTTTCTTTCTCTCTCTTCTCTTTCTTTTTTCTCTTTTTTTTTTCTCTCTCTCTCTCTCTTTCATCGTTTCTCAAAGCCGCTTCTTGCCCCAACTTTTGTACGGTGTTGCCGGTTCAAAGGTTTGAAGCGTGCCGCGAATGCGACTTCGATCCTGCGCTCTTCGCTTTTTCGCGACGTTCGATAGAGGCGGCTCTTCTCCATTTTGACAGTAACGCCGGCAAGATCGCGTGGAACACACGGAACAGTTGTGCTATCTCTATTTTTGCTGCCGGGTTTTGGAGCGCGTGTGGGTTTCGCATTTGCTGTACGAGCGTGAATAATACGTTTTACGTGTCTCTCTTTTCGTTATCGCATACGGAATTTCCCTGGAACGGCGTGGGTGCGGCGCATCATGGCGGTAGAATCGAGGTAAATGCGCAGAAAGCTCGTACGTATATAACCGTGAGCCGGCGTGCGCCGCTACGGTCGCTTTCCACAAAACGAAACCGATCCTTTGAAAAGATTCGCCGATGCTACGATACATTGATACACAAAAGAGATACAATCTCGCGAATAGTTCGATCATAACCGTCGACAGACGATTTTTTATGTAGCGAAAGAAAAAAAAACAGTTTACATAACGCGTAAATAAATTTTTTTATTACATGAGATTTCAAAAGAAACAAATGTAAAATATCAACTAACGACACTTGATACGAGTTTTAATGAAGAAGACTATGAATTATTGTACATTCGCAACGGTTGCATCCGATGGTTTGTTTTCGAAACTTGCCTTGTATTTTTGTCTTATGTTTTTTACCTTATGTTTTTCTTTCCCTCTTCATTTTGGAAACGCGAAAACACCCGATGCTTCTCGTCAGTTACTATCGTCGTGCTGCGAAGTGCGCACCTATAATAGCGCATTATAATTACCGGGCAATTTGAAATTCCACTGTAAATTGCGGGCGAATAATTAGGTAGTTCACGTTGAAAATGCGACGGAAACATATTTGTTTGTGGATTCGTGCAAACCTCGTGAGAGATATGAATTTCCTCGGGCCAACTACTAGTTCGTTTTGCACTGTTAAATGAGACAGCGGTGCCCAACTATTGCGAAACTACGAAGTTTCTGGCATCATTAGCTCACAGCTCGTAACATATCGCTGATTGATTACACAAAGTTCGCAGAACATACAGGATAATTTATTGTAAAGAACCGCAGAAGTAAAATGAGATAAACTAAATTTAACGTAATGTATCAATAAGTTAAATTCCTGTTAGAAAATTTTTTTACAAAATTTTTTACTTTAAGATTGAATTTTTCGGGATCAGAAAAAATTTATCTATAAAATATTGAACGGTGGTTCAATTCAGGAAGATAAAACGGAAACATGTGTATTCGCGATATCTCGGTAACGAGAATGTCATCCGAATTCTGTAACGTGTATTCTAACAAGGATGTTACCTGGTGACACTTAGCGAGACCGGTCACGTTTTATATGACGTTTTCTGAAAAGTCACATCGAAACGCGGCTGCGCGAAATCAAATATCAACGATAACATTGTGTCAACGATGAAAGCGCGCATTACATTATTCATCGCGAAATATCACGTGCTGCACGAAACATCAGTCATTATAATTTCTGAAGCGTGCTCTCGCCTTTTCCTGACTTCTTCGAGCCATTGTTAGTTTCGACGTATGGTAGACGATAGATATAGCGATAAATTATTAGCATAAATCGCATGAAGCAAGTCCCGTCAAAACACCTGATGCAGCAGCTGTAGATTCCTACAAAGGCTTCATTATCATCGCGTGATGTATATATATATATATATGTATATGTATATATATATACACACACGCCGCGAGCATTATTGTCTTCCTAGATTATGTCCGCGATCGATCCGCGTTCGATTTATGCGCGCGCGATATCACGTGTACTCTTGAGATTTATTATCTTCCATTCAATTCCGACGTTTTATTGCTCGGATTGTCAAATCAGTCAGATCTGATCGAATTGATTTCGCAGAAGAAAAATCTTGTTAATAAATACGACAGAACAAAATATATAATCCAGCTATAGTGACAAAAAACGCAATAATTCTTATGAAATTTTGTGATATCGATATGACGCAAGATAGTTCAAAAAATATTTATCGTTAGACGATTTCGCAGGAAGGCAATATATGTTTTCGCAATATGACCCGCTCCATTTTAAAAATTACCCTCAATATCTTCCTGCATCTCATGCAGCACATTTCCTATGAGGAAATGTGTACATCTGCCGTTATGCTTTCTTCCCTCTCGTATGAGAAAGAATTTTGTGGTATTATATGCTAAAATATATACCAACACAGTCTTTTTATTGCACACAGTTGTATACTTCTTTATGTGGAATTTCTTACTTGCATGTAGAATACAGACATTTCTAGTGATAAACGCATGTTGAGAATATTGCTTTTCTTAAAATAAATTTTTTAAATATTGCTTTTCTTAACCCCACCCCCCCCCCAATTCTGCAAATGTTTTTCTTAGGTACGTATCCTGTAAACCTTGAACATTTATGTCTGACGCGATTTTTTATTAGTTAAAAGGTTGCAAAAACTCTGTAAACATTTATAAGATTTTATTCAACATTCTATATTAAGGAAATAACATTAGTTTTTTTATTTGTTTAGAAATTCTTCCACTAAATAGTTAATAAGATTTTCTTATTTTCAAGAATCGCTCGTTAATATCTGGGGTTTACAAGATTAGGGTTTAAAATTTATTTATGCCAATATCATTATCAGGCTATTAAAACTAAGCATTACGCGCGCGCATTTAGTGCTCATTTCATTCTAAAATATACAGCACAGTAGCGCAAAACATATTTAATTAGAGATTTGCTCTTGGTTGGGTACAATGCATGCGTGCAAATAAACGTCGCGATTTTATATACTTTTTTTTTTAATACGAATATTCTTCCCTAATCCACTCTCTTTTATTCTATTCTCCGGCGAGAATAATGTGACGAAATTGCAAATGTGAAGAAACGGACATAAATTTTTCCGTAGTGAGAATCAACGGTACACCACGAATACTGCAGTCTCTCTTGCAGATAATACATTTAAAAAACGCATATTAAAATAGGAATATGAAAATTTTATATTTGTACCGTACATATTATAATTTATTTGGAAGAATTTATTTACGATTTTATCAAAGATAAAAAGATCATACGTCAAAAGTATAAATCTATAACCATATACATTTAATTAATTTTTCTCTTTTGACAAAGACGTTTCTTTCTGTTTTTCTTCTTTCACTGACTTGAATTTCGTTGCAATTATGCTGATTCGGGTAGACGTAACGTTCTCGTTAACGAGTAATTATTTTGCCTTTTGTCTAATCGGATTTGTCGACAATTAGCAGCGAGTGTTCGGATAACAAGGATAATGATTCATTTCAGGTGGTTGCCGTGTCAGCTGAAAATCGAAGAGAATATCTGCAGCATCGATTACGATGGCGTTATCCTGGTGTCAGGAAGTTCTCCTGGATCCGACGAGCCGGAACCCTTCAAAACCGTTCTGTACAACGCGGCGCAAATCGATGCCGCGCTGGATACGATCGGCGCGGTTTTGCCCATTAATTTGCCCGCAAAAAGGCTCATTTACAGCCCAACGGGTCCGCTTAACATGGATTATCACGACGTGCGGAGCCACGCGGAAGCCGCCGTGAAGGGAATAAAACGGTAATCTTTTTGCGAATAATCCACACACGGTTTTCTTTCTCTTTTTGTTTTTTTTTTTTTTTTTTTTACGTATAACAAGAGCACCACGGCTTTTTAAGATACAATTTTGTAACATCGCCAAATGAGAATATAAGTACAAAACAAGCGATCGTTTCAATGACATTATTTTCTAGGTACGCGCGGAATAAAAGATCTTTGCGGTAAAATTCTATTTCAGTAAATTGATAATTTGTTTTAATTTTCTACTTGTGCCAAGAATTGCTTCGTTACGAATCGGTTTTGCAAGTTTTAAGGTTCTGGAATTACTGAATTAATTGACATTACGAACCAGTAATTATCCGTTAATAAAGCGCTTTATATGCTGTCGACATAAAATTAAATTGCGGTTGCCGACGCGCGCTATCCGGATAAGTCTTGGTTATCTGTCGCGCGTTTCGAGAAGAGATGAGAATACTGTATCAGGATAAAGGAAACGATGGCACAATGGCGCGGCACTATTATGCTCCAACCACTATTGCCTTCAAAATTGCTTGTTGTTAATCTTCAAAGAGACCTTTTTTATCTTCAATACATATCGACTATTTGACAATAGATTTGCGTAAATATATATATATATGTATATGGGAGGGAGGGTGTATGTTATATCAGATGAAATATTTCTCGATTAAGAAACACGTCACACGAAATTTCAATTTAATCACACTGCGTATGTAAATTCCCTTTTTTTCATTGTGCACGTATATATATTTGGACTCGGCGATAGTATGTGCAGAAAGTAACACTACCTACATGCCTCGTGTCGGCAATATTTGCGTACAGTCAAAAAAAAAAAAAAAAAAAAATTACCGGTGTTTTTCACCGAAAACGCTTCACTCCGAAATCACTGGCGGAGTAATTAATCAAAGGCTCTTGATTGCGTGTTTACAGTTCCGAACATCTTCGTGCCCGTATGTCGACGCACTGATGCGCGAGTATTCGCTCGCTATCGCGATGGCGTGACGGCTTGAATGAGCGAAACTATAGTCATCCCGAACGAGCGTCAGCGCGTTTTGTGTACTCGATAGGTACATAGGGAAAACGCAATGATGCGCGAACGAAATTCCACGTGAGCCATACCAGTCTGTCTGTCTCGAAATTCGATTCGAAAAATGAAATTCCTGTCCGTTTGGCCCAGAACTGTTTTTTTTTTTCGCACATGTAGCGACTCTGTCAACGCGACAGTGACAGTGAACAACGTAATACGTTAGTGAGAAAAAGTAGAGACTATAGTAATGTCGTAACGCGTTATTGAAATGTCGCATGACGACAAAAGTGTTTTCTCGAATGTAGTTAGTAAATTGTCGGTGCACGATATCAGCTGACGATAAAGCGAGATAAGGTCGCGTTGCTAAGCCGGACCAGACGACGCGAGTATGATAAAATATTTATATTGAGAATAAATATCAAACGACAAAGTAACACGGAACGTAAATAATTAATTAAAACTTTTGCAAAACAATGAAGTTTAAATATAAGATAGAAAGAAAGAAGTTCTCAAGAACGGAGTGTTTTTAAGAAATGAATATAAACTATGAAAAATTCAACTATTTTTTTTTGTTTTTTTGTTTACATATCCGCGCAAATATTTGCGATGCGATGTAATTTTTGCCGAGCGCAACAAACTGCCAACTCGGTTTTGCATAATTATTTAAGAGTACAATTGCTTAGAATTGGAAATTTTTTTCGCGACATTTTTTCGCGTCGCGTGCTTCTATACTCTAGAGAAAAGTGGTTGCTCCGCAAATTTTATCGTTTGCATTTTAATTAGTGTCGATGCTTTCTGCGAGTAAAATTGCTGTAATGCGCGGCGCGTCGCGTATATCTCGCGCGCGATAATGCGGTATTTGTAATCCTTTCGGAATTCCGGAATAATAATGGCGTACGCGTGAGTCCACGCGATATTAATACCAAATCAGAAGTATACTCGGTCGAATTGAGAATGGAATCGAGAATCGCGATGAAACGACGAGTTTCCTTGAAATTCCCCAGTTGCATACGCATATCGGAGGAATACATCGGAGATGAAGTTTAAACAAGAATATAGCAGTGCTTTGGGGGATAGATGAATAATTCGCGGTTCCAAGTTTGGCAAAGGTAAATTCCAATCAATAAAAATAGACAAATACGAGTCAAGCGTGATTCAATGCAAGAAGAGTGAGAGCGGGTTTCTCGGGTTACACAGCCACGATTATATTACATCTGACGAGACGAAAATTGGACATAAAGGGAAACAGAAGCAGCCATTCGTGTTTCGGAACAGTCAATAAGAATCGCACATTTATTCCCGAAGAAGTCGTTTCTCTTCCTCTTTTTTGCATAGGTGTTCGTCCCTCGAGATTTAGTGCCGCTGCGAGGTGACTTATGTTGCCAGTAGATCCTGACGATCATGCCTGACAATATGTCAGCACCGTAATTACAATCAGATTCCCCTCGAGTCCGCGTCAATGCTTTCCTATATATCTCCGAACTTCGTCTCTTGAGTATCTTCTGATCCTTCGCGAGATTCTTAGATTGGCATTTCTTCGTCCGGCCCTCGGTGTGCCAAACGCGAGAGACTTTTGTTTTTTTTTTTTTTTTATTCTCTCATCAGTATTCATTTTTTTCTCGACAAGCGAACGGTAAATGCGTGTGATGATAATATATACATAAATAAATTTAATATAAAATGTTAATGTTTAAGACCATACAAAGAGATTAACATAAGTGACTTTACATATGTGTGTGTGTGTGTGACTTCTCGAGATTACGTATATTTTAATATTTTATTAAATATTTATTGCAATGTGCCCCGAATTGTATGTCAATTTACATGACTGACTTTATGACTTTCTGCACTTTCTATCAGGGCATTAAAGGCCGGCGTAAAATGCCCCTTATTGGTGCTACTGTCGGATGAACGTTTCGAAAATGTTGAGCTGGTCACGCTTCTTGGCGCCTTGGAAGCACTCTACGTGGTGAGTTCCGCACAGTGAATTATTTATCATAATATTAACGCGTTGAAATAATATTATGACAAGCAGATATTATGTCGTATTTTAAAGTCGTTCTGAATACATATGTTTGTGGAAGAGAAAGATTGAAATATTAAATAATATTTTTTCAAAATATATATATATATATATATATATACTGCAAGTGAAATAAAAATCGCGGCGTAAGAAACGTAATTGAAAATTTATACAGCGCAAAATCGACTCCGAATAACTTAGTTATTTAGTTAGTTTTGTCAAAGAAGTTATCGGAAATATTATCTCATCGTATGTGAGCAAAAGACTTCGATTATCGAACTGGATTTAATTCGATTAACAATAACAGTCGTAAATTTTCAAGAGTCGCATCGACGTGGAAAAGTCGATTCGACATGTTTTTAATCACTTTATCGATAAGGTAGATGTAAAAGAAAAACAAAGAGAAATTAAAAAAAAAAAAAAACGAAAAAACGAAAAAAAAAAGAATCACCGGAGTTGAAGCTGGAAAGAGTCGATGAGCGAACGATACTCGATTGCGGCAATACATCCGGTTAAGGCATTTCACAGATAGTTGGTACAGTTGTGGTTACACGAGAGCCGTTTAAACCAATCAAACAGATACAAACATAGCTTTGTGCGCACCTACGTTCGGAAGAGAATAGGAAGCCTGTAGAGCTGTATCTAGAAGGAATTCACCTCCGTGTTTCGGCCGAGTTTGGTGCGCTGCGGTCTGATTGGTTCCTCCACAAGTTGCTTCGCCATACCAACCGTAGTAAATCCATTCGTGCCGTTTCTAAACTATCGCGATCTTAATCCATAACTAATGACATCCACCGCGATGCATAATACGACGCGATCGGACTAAATCGGACCTCGATATTTTAACGGAAAACATCGCAATTAATTCCGCCCCATCAATGTCCGATCATATCCCCAATAAGACTCTGTTCGCGAACGTGTCCGCCTAATTACTCGTCCCGAACCTTCGCCCGAACGGGATATTCATTATTTAACGATTACGAGAAAGCCGAGTTGGGATACGAGAGGGTAATTTGCAAACGTGCATGTTCCGCAAGCTACGCGATTAATACACGCATCCGTGCATCTAATCCGTGCATCGTTACGATCAAGCCGTTATCCCCGGTTGATTAAGCCGGAACGGATTCGCTAGTGGCACTTTAGTGACATTATTCGCTCGGCGACGGCGCCAACTCGGGGAAATTCCCGCAGCTCTCGAAAGCTCATTTTTCTTGGACGCGTTTCGATTTCAAAATGAGCTCGTTCACCGGCACCTTGAATAAATGACCGATCCGATGACAGATATCGACGGCGGTCAAGAGAGCGCGGTCAAACACGGTCATCAAACAACATCTGCCGCCGACAGCATCCGGAAACGCCCGGGCTGCGCTTGATGGATAAGTGCGCGTCTTACGGCCCGGAGAGAGTATCGGCTTGCGCAACTCGACTGCAAGCTTCATTGTTCATTAACCTCGGCGCCGGTTAATTATGGCCGGACTATGGTATCCGCGTTATTATGCAAACTCCCAAATCCGGAAGTTAACTTCGCGCGAGTATACACGTGGATGGATCTGTGCGGATGGATCTTGTATAGTAATCGCTTTACTGGCGCGAGCGACCTCCGCGTCATTCATATACATGCAACACATTTCGCGGAAGGATTTTAGTCGCAAACGTAGAAAGAGAAGCTCCGTAATATATGTAAATTACATAAGTCTCAAATAGAGTATCTAAACAGCTTATCACAGCTGTAGCTTCGCCTAAGTCCGCAACTTATTGTAAATCTCAATTTTATTTTTATGCACGTTATTGCACTTAATAAAGTCATTATTGTTTGCACATTAGATGAATAAAACGATTTGTTTTTAAAACCTGATCATTTTATTATTGGTTCGTACGTTCAAAAATTTATATTTTTATTATATAATAACATGAATTTTCAAAACAATACAACCAATAATAAAACATCTGTTTTTAAACACAAATTGCTACAGATTTTTAATCTATACATATGTTACAAATATAAGTGAAGCAAAGCGTTACTGCAATGTGTTTTTTATATCTAAAAAAAACAGTTCATAATTATTTTCACGATAAATGAGATTTTGTAAATTGTTGTATTATTTTGTAAAGCGTGAATTTTAATTATGTATCAGGTCGATTTATTGGTAATTCGATATTACAACAAAATTCAAATTTTGGAGTGAGGAGAAACATCGCATATTTAAAACTTGAAAATTCTATATTTGATATTTATTGTTCCGAGAAGTGAACGGAAGAATAGATGTACGGTAACAAGATCATACAGATCGGTATAAGCCATTTGATCTTATTATCAGACATGCATATATCAATTATTTTAATAATTATTTTAATAATATTTAATAATGACACATTCTCTTTCGTTACTTCTCGAAACAATATCTTATATAGAATTTCAAATTTCAACATATCGAACAAATTAATTTAAACCGTAATTTGTACAATTAATTTCATTTCCGCAAAGCCGCTATTTGCATTGCGTCAATTTATTTATTACGTCAATATTAAGCTCACCTTCTCTTGAATCACAAAGTTTAATTATTTATATACATTTTTTTTTCTTCTTTAACGTATGTATACATGTATCTGCGCCGTAAGTCTTACGTTCTATAGCGGGGGTTTCCGTAACTCGTTGACGGCGCACATAACGGGAATTCTTGTCCTCTAAGTTCAAGAACCAAATTTCTAAGTTCGAACCGCCGAGGGAGGGAATACTCGGTCGCGAAAGACGGAGGCTTGTTTGTGGGCGGGATGTGTAGCAGGGTTGGACAGAGACGCGGGGGTAGAACGCGAACCGAGTGCTCTGCCCCTATCAAGAGTAGCGAATGCTTGGCGTTCCTGAATCCTGGCGGCCGGCGAGGCGACCTAATTAGCGAAATACTCGGCTTCTCTCCGTCTCCGTCGCCTCGCCGACCGCTTAGTCCCTGCGGCACCGGAGCGTTGTCGGCGCCAAGAGAGGAAGCTCGTATGCTTCTTTCCTGTTAACCTCTCTCCTCTTCTGACCCTCTTTCCGTCTCTCTCTCTCTTGCGTCTCGCGCTCGTTCCTTCCTCCCGACGCAAATACGGGGCATCGTTTTCCAAATACCAGGAAGCGCCCTCGGAATTTCTGCGCCGCGTAATCGGAACGTCGTGAACGTCGCGTCGATGCCTTTCTCTCTCTTTCTCTCTCTTTTTCTCTTTCGCTTTTCTCGCAGTTTTCACTGACTTTTTCGATTCTTTTTTGCTCTGCTCGCGGACCGTACGAACACGCGCGCCGGTGACAACGTAAAACGTCGTGCTCGTCGCAGATGAGAACACGTGTCACAGGTCGCGGGCGCTCGTTTGCGGAAAAAAATTCAAGAGGTAACCGCGTAAAAAGAATTAATTCCGGTTATATTGCCGAACTATGTGTAAAATATTGTGGAAATATATTCTCGTGAAATTTCTCTCGAAGTTCTATTCGCAATCGAATAATTTAAAAACTAAATTTTAAAACGTTAAAAAAGAGATGCGCTGTGAAATATAGCGATTTAAAGCAAAGACGGCTATTCTTTCGCTTTCTCGTCGTTCTTGCGGGATGTATAAATCGGCCAGAAAATCTTTCAGCGGGTTTATACGTAAGTCCATAAGAGCCATAAGCCTCGGACTTATCTATGAATTCATCCGATAAGAAGATTATCATACCCAACATTTTCTTTAGGCAAGTAAACTCGTCCTTTTTTTGCGCGCGCGGGGGAGTGGGGGATAATACACGTAAAAACTTATTAAACAATACCATATATTTCAAAGTTAAAATCGTAATATAAAAAAAAAAAAGTTTATGCGTATTTTATCTAGGTCGTCATCGCAGTATCACGTATTTTCCATTTCGACCGAGATAACGCTTTTTTCCTTTAGTATGTATACTCTTAGCATAACCATTTCCCTCGGTCGAAAAACACCTTAGAGATTAAAACCAAAACAGTGTAGTGGTTGCTTTAATGGTGAAACAGTAAGAGCTTTCATAAAAATTAATGTCGAGTGTATTATAAAAATTTACAAGTACAGTCTTTAATTAAAACTCGGCTGAACTTTAATTTCATCTTTTCTCAAGAAATCAACTCAAGAAGTGATCTATATATATATATATGCGGGATATTTATCTATAAAGAATCTTTAAATTTTCCACAATAAAATAGTTATTTTTTTTTCGAAAAATACTGTCTTGTTTCTCGTTCAATTTGTATTCGTTCTCTTTAACAAATAATAATTTCCAATACTGACGGTATTTTCACACAGCCCCTGGAGGTGCGAGAGGCATGTCTGGATCGCTACAGTCAGTACCCGCATGAACTTGGAGTGTGGAGTCCGATTTGCAGTAAGAAGCTTGAGGGTATCGTGAAACTCGCCTCGGCACTCGAGTATGGCAGATACATCGCAAGGGACATCGGTAAGTCCCCCCGTACCATCCCAAGCGAATACACACGTCTTATTTTATCGAGTGAGCGAAGAAAGTTTCCCTTGCGAGAGAAGGAAGATGATAGACGAGAAGCGGGTTTTCCGTCGCGAGTTTCCGCTTTTTCGTGGCAAGAAATAAGTTTTAGGAGGGGAAAATCGCCCGCGGCCACTGACTTGTCCGAAAAAGGTCTTTTGACTCCCGGTTAAATCGCGAGCACAACTCGCTGGCACACTCTTCTTGCGTTCCGGTGCTTCAAGTTCAGCCGAAATAGTTCTCGGGAATTATCGAGTTTAAAGTTTAAGTAGCCGGCGAGTTGGAGAACTTAAGTGTTCATTTTTCCATGTTACGCCACGTTTCGAGAGAGAGAGAGAGAGAGAAAAGCTTTTGTTCCCGACGTCCCCCCCGACGGTAGTTAGCTAATAATTGCTCTTCCCACGAGGCCTCTCGCGCGCGCGACGTTGCGGTTTCAAGAACGTATCTTTTATCGATCAACACTCTCTTCCGCGAGAATCTCTCGCGAGCGTACATGTCTTTCTATATATAAACTTTCATTCTCGCTGCAGTTATCTTCGATATAGACCATACGCTCGCCCGCACGCTGGCAAAACGAGTAAAGTGGATAATGCAATTTTGTAAAGTAAACTCTGGATGACCTGGCCGGTGCCTCGCGGGCTCGGCATCTGAATCATTCGCATGTAGTCCGAGTGAAGTATAAATAATAAGCAAAGCGCGAATTATTATTATTATTATTATTTTTTTTTTTTTTTGATGTCTTACTATAAACATCAAATAAAGATATTGCGTGGCTGTTGGTTCGAAACGCGATATCATTTATATTGCGTATTACGAAGTTCGTTAATTTCATTTCGCCGCGATGTATTACTGTTTGCTGAACATTATTAATTGCAATATTCGATGGGTGGTTTTTGCACCGATGCTTATTCATTATACTTTTCGATCAAACAACGACAACAAAGAGCGAATTATTAAATAACAGCCTTGCGGCGAGGCTTGTCAAGCGGTAAAAATAATTGCGGTAGTGCGGCTGATAGAAAATGCCGTACATTTTTGCTTGAAAAATAATTGGATGAAACGTTCTTTATAGAAAGAAAAAAGACCTCAATATTTCGTTCAGTGTGCATAACACAACACAACAAACATGTGCGAGCAAAAAGCAGATATTTCACACACATATTAATCAGAATAATTTATAATATATAAAACGATTGAGAGATACTTAATTACTATTGCTAGAACACACGCAACACATTTTACAGACAAGTGTAACATACTGATTAGCAATGTTCTTTTTTTTTTATAAACAAAGAAAACTAAATCTTGATAATAAACTTTACTTTTCTCACAGCTGAATCAATTATTATTATTATTATTATTTTTTCAATATTTTGCAGCTAGAGCTTATCTCTATTTTTTAGTCTCACACTCCCGTATTCATGTTAACCCCGCTTTTGTTCTGTGTTATATCAGGAGGCGCGGACCCGGAAAGAATGGCACCCCCAAGGGTGGAGGAATATCTGGCGAAGCTGTTTTGCGGATCGAATATCACGATGCAAGTGATATCCGATCAGAACACGCTGCTCCGGGAATATCCGCTGTTCGCGAGCGTAAATCGCGCCGCCTCGGTTATATCGCGCCACGCTGGCAGGATAATATTCTTGACCTACGAGCCGCCTACCTCCTGCGTTTTGGAGACGATCATGCTTGTGGGTAAGGGCGTCACTTACGACACCGGTGGCGCAGACATCAAGTGCCAAGGCATTATGGCTGGCATGTCGAGGGACAAATGCGGCGCGGCCGCCTGCGCCGGATTCATGCAGGTGCCGTAATATATAGCATCATTGCGCGTAGTGTTACACGTGCCGTCATGAGACACGCGTTTCACTTCGCTCCTAATTACTAATTACTTTTAATCAGTTTCCCAGATCTTTGACAAATTCTATTTCTTACGAGCACGTGCGCAAAGTCAGCACGCTTACGTTAAAATTCCACATTTAAATGTCACAACTTCGAGAAATCTTTTGAAAAACAATTTTGCAAAAACTTATCTGTCGCAGGTAGTAAATTTGTTGCAACCGCCGATAAAAGTGGTTGCCGCTTTGTGCGTCGTGAGAAACAGCATAGGCGAGAACTCTTATGTCTCCGATGAGGTGATCACGGCGAAATCCGGTATAAGAGTGCGCGTGGGTAACACAGACGCCGAGGGTAGAATGGCCATGGCCGACGCTCTTTATCACCTCAAAGAAATGGCTTTGCGTTCCGTGAACCCGCATCTCTTCACGGTGGCTACGCTAACAGGTCACGCGGTGTTAACTGCCGGTGAAGGATATTCCGTGAGTATAAGATTTCAGAACATTTCAAAAGTCATTATAGTTATAATGGCATTTTAAATGGCAAATTATATGATAGCGAGTGTGACGACTTGAAATTTCTGTTTGTCGAGAAAAATAACGCAACGTGTTTTGTAATAACAGAGCGCGTAATCTTGCTGTATTGTCATTACATGTTAGCAATAACAAGGTTAGAGAAAGAGAGAGAGAGAGGGAGAAGGAGGGAGGGAGGGAGGGAGAGAGGGAGAGGAAGGTTCGAAGTGGCGCCAATGCGTATAGACACAAACGATTACGTATTTGTTGATTCATCGAGAAAAGGGCTTAATTGACGACACGGTCGTTGTTGACCTAGATGTACTGCGCAGTTTCCACGCATCTAGCGTCATATCGGTTAGGTACGAATTTACGTTTGTGCGCGCAGTACGACACTTTATTATGAGCTTTCTCGTATGCACACATCTCAAATAAAATCAGTAAATTATCTTTCAGTCACTTTGTTATTTTTTTCTCCAGGAAAAATACTTTCGGAAAAATACTCGTTCGTATTTATATGCGTGTTGTATTTTTACATTTTTAGATTGTGATGGATAACGCGGTGGCGCGACTAGCCAGCAACGCGCAAAAGCTTCAAGCTTCTGGCGAAGTTATGGGCGACCCGTTCGAAATCTCGCAAATACGCAGAGAGGACTTCGCGACACATGCGGGACGTGCGGAAGGTGACGATGTTCTTCAGGCACTGAATAAACCTAGCAGCAAAACTCCGCGGGGTCATCAAGGACCGGCCGCTTTTTTAATTAAAGCGTCCGGATTGGACAAGGTATCTCATCTTTATTGTCACTGATTTTCTTTGAAAATTTCATGATTTTTTTTTTTTTTTTATACAATTCCTCATCAATGTGTGACTTTTAGCACGGCACTGAATCAAAGCAACCTCTCAAGTATTCTCATCTGGATGTAGCCGGAAGTGCCGGTGATTTTCCCGACCAACCAACCGGCTCGCCAATTTTAGCATTGGCCAAAGCGTTTTTTCTTAATAAAATAGACAGTAACGAGATTAAAGATTAACTTGATAATTTAATCTCTAACTATTCTTTGTACAATATGTTTCTCATGATATATTCTTGAGTAAATCGGTACATTTACGTAACTTGCGCGAATAACTTCGGACATTAGCCGGAAGTGCATATAGTGATTAATTCTCCGTAAATCCTTTACTCTCGGAGTTCCCTTAAGCTGTATCGCTAGGATTTACCAACAGCGCAAACAATTACACAGAGAGATATCTGGTGGTGCAGGGACTTGTACAGATATTAGGATTACGTTGAATGTAAAATATTGGCAGGACATAGTAAATAAAACACGTCTTGCAGTCGTGGCTTTCTTGTGAGACAGTAACACAGAAAGTATAATACTTTATTATAATGTTACTATAATACAAAGCTTCATTTCATTACTGTTTGCCGAAATATAAACGAGCGGAGCAAAAATTTTTTTTTACTTTCGATTTTTCTTCTTTATTAATACTGGTAACAGTCCCGAAATAAAAAAATGTCACTATATAATTGATCGCTACGCGCGCAACTCTTCCGTTATTTTCGAAACTGTTCGCTCAATTCGTTCTCTACTTCTAATCACTTGCTGGTCACACGTGAGAGAGAGAGAGAGCAATTCGTAAAATGGCACATACTCCGAAAATCGATGTCGCACGCGCTATCTACAAGAACTCGCAGCTATCTATTCTACATGCTTACGATATTAAACCGTCGCACACTTCGATTTACTGTGTGTCAGATATATAGATAGGTGCTTCTTATCTTACATAAAAATATCAGCAGCGATCTATCGCATCTATCACTCGAGAGTTGCACTCATCATTCGCTCGATTCCCTCCAATTAAGCGCGATAAATCCTTTACGGACGATTGACTTTACGCAGGAACCGCGAGTGGACGTTAATGGCAGATTAAAAATCTTTTCCGTTACAATGACGTTTGAAGACTCATTTTATCCGCCTCTTGCTCTTCCGTTTACTCTTTCTTCTCCCTCTCTTCCCGCCACTTCCTTCCTTCATTTGTTCTCTTCTCTTTGTCTCTTCTCCTTCTAAACCTGTCTCGTATCGATTACAGCACGGACTCTGTAGTTGTATCCCCTTGAAGTACACACACATCGATTTGTACGGACATCTACCTCAGCTTTCCTACTGCGGCAGTCCCGTCCTGGCCATGTCCTATTGCTATCTAATTCAGGGAAAGTGTCTGACGCTGCGAAACGACGTTCCCTACGAGATGCGATATGCCTGCGACCTCGACTGCAAACCCGTCTGTATATTACCCTGCCCGTCCTGTGAAGTTACTTGCGATCCTTGCGTAATGTCACCACCGATTGCCAAGTGTTCCGCGGATTCGGACAGAAGATCCTGCGAGCAACGTCAGACGCAATCCTGTCCGCCCGCCCAGCCCGTACCGCTGTGCCAATCTTGTCCACCTAATTCAGAAGCGATGTACCAGGACGCCATGCGTCAACCAAATGTCCAAAGAAACGAATTGAACCCGCGCGCCTGACAATGACGTCAAATCACGAGATATTCGAGTGCGATGTGCGAGAATTTATGAGAACCCATTTTCTGTGCGCAACATCTCGCTATCAATTTAAAGTATTTTTACTACTGTTTTGTTCGATATATTTTGTATAACCGTGTTCCTTTTTATAGAATATACATTTGTACAAATAAAATATATTCTATGTAAAAATTGTTTGTTTCTTCTTTTTTAAAATATCTTGTTCGTATTATTCTGGTTTGTCTTGGAAAACATATAAGATTGTTTCGAAGATGTGCGATTATCGATTATCGAGTGAACACCCAACGATGGTTCCACAGGTATGAGAAACACCTGGCACATTTACAAAGCCCGTGATGTATCTACGGTTGGTACGGTTTGTTGGATCAGTACACGGTTCTTGTTATCGAGAGGCAGTTATGAAGGAAACAATTCTGTACATTTTATCAGCAGTAAAAAAATATTTCTATTAAAAATATTCATAGATAAATTAATATATTAATTACAAGCGTGTAAATAAACTTGCGTATATTTTTCCAGTTTTTTAAAATTAAAGTCACATAATTTGTTAATATCAATGTAAACTAACTATAAACACTTGCATAGATTTCTAATATTTTTTACTTTACAAAATTCAATAAATATTGGCTAATTTATTTTATTTATTGCGAGGCAATCGATGAGCGAAACCGCGCTTGACGATCGCCAAGAATGCTTTATAAAGCTCGACTCGAGCAAAAGAGAATGCCATGGAAGGGAAACTTAATTACTGCCACGTCCTTTCTTAATTAAGAGAAAATGTTTGGCGTATCTCGCGGAGATTAACGCGAGCGAAGCGAACTTCCGTTTGCATTACCATCGCGCTTGTTTTCTCACGATCGAAAACCCGATCCAAAATTAATCTCGGCATTTTTTGCAAGAATGTGCTTGTTGATTATGCCAATTGAATGCAATCACAGAAAGACCGAGCATTACCATGTAATTTTCATTATTTCAGAGCGTAAAGCAATAATAAATATTTTGTATATGTGCGATACCACACGAAGTGATTGCAACAAATAGATATTGTTGCGATCTAGATACTGTCACGATAAAAGAACGATCATTTTTAATTCTTCATGCGTCACTGACTTGAAAGCTTTGCTTTTCTTGAGAAAAAAACAACAGAGTATCTGTCGTAAGTGAAGTCATTGCGCGAAAATGCATTATCCCGAAGAAAGATTCTCGAAGACGGAGAAAGGGACAGGGAAATAGCACAGAAAACATTGCCCCACGGGGCAGTAAACATAGTGACAGGACGTGGCAATATTATCAACGTGGCGGCGCACGTGGATTGACATTGTTTGAAGAACTTGAAGGCGACTTGCGAGTCGCCGGTTGTAAGGAGCGACGTGAGGTTTGCAAGGAGGTAATACACCGGCCGAGAGGAACGAAGGGCGTAGAGGGGTGAAGGAAGAGAGTGAGAGAGGAGGGGGCGGTAGGGGGCAGTGTGGCGGGTTCGACGGCCGGCTGGTGGCCTAGTGACCGGGACCGGTTCCCTCCGCGGTTCCTCCTTCCGCCTTCCTTGCAAACGCACAACTGCATCATCTCGGCTCACCTCGGCTTCGTCCTCTCCCCACCGTCTTCTCTCCCATCTCTCTCTTTTCTCTTGTGTCTCTCTCTTTCTTTCTCTCTCTCTCTTTTTCTCTTACCAACCCTCTATACTCATCTCTTTCTCGATCCGACCTGGCTCGCTCCTCTCTCGTCTCCTCTCGTTTGTCCGTCCGACCGCCGCTTCTCTCTCTTCGCCGTCATCCAACTTGGTCTCCTCTCTTCTTTCGCACGAAAGCGTTGCCACACGCGCAAAACGGCCCACCGCCTCTTCATTCCTTGCTGCTTCCCTCCGCCGCGGCGACGATGCAACGCTTTTCTCTCGCTCTCACCATTCTGCGTCTCGCGCTCAACAGTCGGTTCTGTCTCTTTTCCTTTTTCGTTTTTCTCTTTCTCACCTCGCGATGCAGAGGTCATGCCGCGTATTCGCTTCTTCATTCTCTCTCTCTCTCTCTCTCTTTGCTCTCCTCCTTCTTCTTTCTCCACCCTCTAGCCACCTCGTCGCCGTCTCGTTCTCTTCTCGTTTTCTTTGCGTAGTTCGTTCAGTGATCGGGTTGTGGCCATATTCAACGGGTGGACACGCAACTATTTATCCCACGCGACGAACGTGGGCAGTCGATGGCGAGTAGGAAAAGACGCTTCAGGACGAGCGGACGAGCGTTAGGTTTCGAATGGAAGCCGCTATGCATCTTGCGGCTACTAAAGAGAGATCTTTAAATTTAACATGGGCGCTGGTCACCTCAGTCAAGGACTTGAAAGGAAAAGTAGTTCTATGCAGAAGAAAGAGGAGTAGAAAGAGAGAAAGAGAAAGAAAGAGTGTGAGAGAGAGAGAAAGACAGACAGACAAACAGACAGAGAGGAAGAGCCGGAGGGAGAGATCGCGAGAGAAAGAGGAAGAGAGGATGAGTCTAAGGAGGAGGGGATTAGGGGGGGAAGGAAGTGAAAGTACGAAGGCCTGGTGTTACCGGCGCTTCCGAGATTTCGTGCTACCGTCTTTCTTCCGTCTTCCTCGTCCTTTCGCGACCTCCCCTCCTGCAACCCCGCTGCTCTGTCGTTCGCGCGTCCTCGCGCTTTCCTTCCCCTGTTTACGTTCGCACCTATGGTTTACGAGAAGACTTCGCCGATAGTTTGTAGGTTCGCACACGTAACGAGCGCAGCACCCGCGTGCGCGCACCGCAGAATGGAGAGATAACCGGCTGTTACGCTCGCGGAAGGAAAGTGATTTTCCCAAGGGCGCACCGACCTCCGCTTAAGAGACTGCACCTTTCTCAATACAAATGCAATTGCAATTTCTGCGGTTTTTTTTTCTTAGATATTCTCATGGGCGTTAGATGATTGTTTTCTTAGCAAAGTACAGTGCAAACCATGCAAAAGAGATTAAAAAATTATAAAAAAAATATGAGTACACGTATAATTAGTCAACACATCTGCGTACAATTGTAATGACTCGCGACGCATCTGTTTATGTGTTACTTGGCATTAATTCTACTGTCGAAGATACACGTCGTCATTTATGATTAATCACGGCGGAATAATACTACTGACGGTTTGTCTTTTTGCCCATTGATTAACCGTACCGATCGTGATCGTTCATTGCGCGTCCTCTCTCCCGATCCCGTTTCTTTGGCCTGCTTCCTCGAATGAAAAAGGTAATCAAAGACGACGCGAGCAACGCAGGTCCGTAAAGGAGGGCGTCCGTTAGAAGGAGGATGTCGAAAAATCCGTTGGATCCGTGACCGGCGAGGACGAAGGACAAAGTGACGGAAGGGGTGTGCAATGCTCCGGGAGAGATGTAGGTGAGGAGGAGAGGTCGAAAAAAAGAAAGAAATGGGCCGTGGTCATTCGCGCCGCCAAACTATTCTTGGACAACGTCGTAACGGTACATACGTTGGATACCCAACTCACGAATATGCTTTAAGGCCCTTGTCCGGTCGTCTCGGAACAGCTCCATCCGAGCGATTTGCCGAGGCTCAACCTTTGATATGGGCCGTGCACGTTGGCGGTTTCATACATGCTCCTCCTGGCCCCCGCGATTCTTTTTCTCTCTTTTCCTTCTTTCGTTTCCTTCCCCTCTATATCCCTACAGTAAAGTCAACATGTAGCGAATTGAACTGCTTCTCAGGACAGTCACGAGACCCTCTCAAACATTCCCGGGCCAAACGGAACGTGACGCGAATAGTACGCGTGCTTGTGTCACGCATATGTACACGTTTGCGTTCGCGGAAAACTTTTTACTTGCTGATAACCGAGCGTTTGCTATAGATAGAAGCGCGCGAGTCGCGATAAAAAAGAAGATCGAAATCATCATTGATCCCGATCGAGCATATTCACTGATACACCTTATGCGAAGCTTTCGAATGAGTTTGTGATGTTTGATTTGACAACAAACATTTAACATAATTTTCGTTGTGCGAAAGAGTTAAGTCGTCCGTAAGCAAGAAATTTCTAATCACTTGATTTGAATGAGAATAAAGGAAGAATCTGCAGATAATCCGTCCAATGCTAATGCGCATGCTTAAGATGACGTGTCTGACTTAGACTTAGAACTACTACGTGCTATTGACCTTTACGCTCAATGATTTGCCACAGGCTGGCGTCGGTTGTAAAGTAATTGACTGAATAAATTATTGTGATTCGTGATAGTACAAATTGCGAAGATTGCGCACATTTGCATTATCCGCGCTGTTGGCTGTCCAACATTTATCCGACATTGTCCGCCAAAACTTATTTGAAAGACTATGTATACAAACATCATATCATACATCATATCGAGCAATGCCGGAAAACAAAGAGCATTAGTTTTGGAAATGCGATTTTTTCTGCACGTGCGTACGAACATGTCAGCGATAGAAAATAAAATATAATTAATTCATTAATTGTTTAAAATATAGTTTAGTTTTTTTTTTGTACAAAAAAAACACGATGAGAGAAACAAACGTTAGCTCGCGCTATAAATTATAGTAGATGTTTGTTACAGAAGAGAAGGAAATGTTTTTTATACACGAGGAAACTCCGTCAAGTCATACGTCACAGTCGCACGGATTCAGCATATGGCAGAATCTTCGTGTGGACATTGACTGGAAACGCAAGAGCGCGCCGCGATATATCCTTCCACGATCCATCGAGATAAAGTGGCGTACGTCTGAATATCGAAAAGACCGCGTCATCTCGTCGCTATATTACGGCAATAAAGCCTCGTAACGTACAATATACGGTGAACGCGGTGTGAATTTTATACACGGTGAATTATAATCAACATTAATTTTGCGCGTCGCCCGATGCGAAAGTTTATCGGGATTCAGGGATTCGGGGATATTTGTTTTCTCGTGCCGCGTAGCGGATCGTTAACATTGTTGCGTTCGTCGCTTGTGACTTCGTCTCCCGTACATACGTCTTTTCAATGCAAATGTGAATTTCAGTGATCGTTCTTGCCCGTTCACTCGCGTTCGTTCGCCCGCAAATATAATAATCTGTTTCTCCTCGAGATTTCCCGCTTTTATTTTTCCGAATGATTCGACTTGTTGCAAAAATGAATTACTAATGTTGTGCGAGACGAGAAGAAATAGAGCGTCTTAGAGTTTAGAAATAGAAAATAGAAAAGATAACAAGTTATCGAAATTTCGAGAAAAAAAAGAAAAATTCGCATTATTCTGCGAAAATTGAGAAATGTGACTCGTGACATTTGATGAAAATCGGAATCAATGAAATCGCGACAGACAAAACGAGAATCGCGCGATTCTTCGCGATTAAGCCCGAACGCGCGCTGTTCTGTCACGGGCCAGGCCAGGCGAGCGCGCTGGCAGGTAAGCAAGCAAGCGAGCAAACAAGCGGGCGAGCAACGAGCAGGCAAAGACAGCGTCGCGGATTGTCGCTATCCGCGGATCGGTATTCTCAGAGAACAGCGGGAGAGTCTCGGCTGTCTCTCCGCGATCGTTCTCTACGGCGCGGTGTCCGGGCATCCCTGCGCAGCGGAGAGAAAGAAGGTTAACAGATAGACGGAGAAAATAGAAGAAAAGTCGCGGGAGACGAGGATGCGAACGCGCGCGCGAGAGGACAAGCTTCTCGCTCCGAAGAGAGCGCCTAGTGTACATTGGCGACGAGGAACCCGGCGAACACGCTCTTCATCTCGTTTTCTCCCTTTCTGCGCCTCCTTGCGTCCGTCTGCCTCCCGCTTGCTGTCCTCTCTTCATCGCGCTTCTTCCCTCGTGGGTCTGTTCTTCACCTCCTCCCCGCCGACCCCCCTGCGCGTTTCGCTCTCCTGCTCGCTCTGTGCAAAGTAAAGAGGAGCCTCGGGTCGTTGACCGCAACTCGCCGTGACCCAGTGCGAGTGCTAGGACATTGACTCTGCCAACGCCATCGCCATCCGCGATACCAACCAACTTCCCCCGTCCCTGTCTCCCGCCTCCTCCTCCTCCTCCTCCTCCTCCTCCCTCTCTTGTCCCCACCGACATGCCACCTCCACCTTCCCTCCTTCTCCTCCGCTGTGCTCGACCTCCCTCGCTCCGTATCGCCTACCGATTCCTCTATACCTCGTTCGGTTTACACGACTCGCACCCTCTCCCTCTTTTCTTGATACCCCTCCGGTCCCTTTCTTCGTCTTCTCTTCCTCCTCCTTCTCCTCTTCCTCCTCTTTCTTCTGTTCCCTCCATCTTCTTCTCGTCTCCTTTTCTGCTGCTCTTTTTGCCCTTTTTATTCATTCGCTTCCTTCTTTACTGTCCCATACCAGGACACCGCCACGATCGATTCGCACGATTCCCAGTCGAAACAAGCGGGACGCGCCGGTGATAGCACGCCGGCTGCATCGGGCTGCATGCGCGGTCGGCGACAATCACGTGTGCATCCGCATACGAGTGTACATACATCGCTGTTCACGCCAGAACCGCATCCAGCAGTCCCCCGTGTAAATTGGGCTCTATTTATGGCGGAGGGTTCGCCGACGGGGTCGATTCGCGGTTACGGTACCTGAACGGCGCAGGTGACGCGAGACTTCGTAAAAACCGTGACGAGGGTCATACGGTTAAATTGATATGGATTTCAACAGCTATATATGTATATATATATATAATTTTATTTTATCAATACAAGCTTAACAATCTCTTTCTCTCCGTCTCTTATACAATGGTCACAGAAGTCAGAAAAGTACAAAAGTATCTTATCTTGAAGTCCGCGAGAGAATAGGCTCTCAGCTCTCTCTTTGACTGAGTTTTAATACAATATTTACTTGTATTCTTATTTACGTAGAAATCATATATTATTTCTATTAATTTTTTAGTTTTACATTTATTTGCATATAGTGCGAAATTATTTGGTTGGAAAATTAATGAAATAAAAATGCCGATCGTAATAAATAATCATGTATTAAATTGAAAAAAAAATTTTGCGCAAATTCGCAAGTGCGATACGCGACGACTTATTGAGTCATCTCGCATCTGGCGTTATTAAGATCTTAAGCGTTCAGTTCTTTGATTATACTTAATTAGTCAGATTTGACCAATCGTAACAATCGTTATAAAACGTGTCTTTTATTCGATCGTGACATTGAACCTGTCCCGAGTTTGTAGTCAAGTTCGCTCTGGTAAAACGAAAAATTTTCTCAAGGTGTTCCACGGTTCCGCGGCTCGACAATCCAGAAGTCGAAGCACGGGTCGCGCGCGCGAGTGAGAAGCCGGAGAAAGAGGCAAGAAGGAGAAGGATTGACCCCCGCGTCGGCTACGACTTGCAGTCAGCTGACTCGAGCAATCTCTCAGCTGTGAGGCGGCATATCGAGGCCTTCTGTAAGATATTTATCGGACTCTGGCATAACAACACGGCGACTTGATCGCGATGACGCCTGTACCAAAATACTCCTGTCATTGACCGGATGACTAATGCGCAATCGGCGAGTCCCTGACATTGGCATTATCATAACCGGGCACTATCTAGTATCTCGAAGTATTTAACTATTAAAGCTTTACAGGTAAAAATTATATATACACGTGTGTACGTGTGTATGTGTACAATTAGTGGTAACATGAGAAAGTAAATGTTCGATTATTTGCATATAAAACGAAAACTTGACATTTCCATGTCACTTAAGAAATAAAAATTTTAAAAATTGTAAAAAAAATTTCTTGGAACTCAAAAGAATATATTATTACAAATAATTAGTGTTTTTATTTGCATTCATTAAGTTAAATATCTTGTAAAAAAATTTTTGAAGTTTTTGAAGATATAAGTCGAGAAACATTTGCATTTAGAAACAGAGATGTGTGTATGTGTGTGTGTGTGGTATTTTACAACATATAAATTTTCAGGAAGATGAGATAAGAGAGAGAAAAGACCGTCTAGTATATCGGAATGATTCTGCTTCGGTAGATATGCGACGCAACTGTAGGCAAAACTTATCTCGCGCGCGAAAGACAATGATCTATCCTCACCTTTGCCTCCGCCTGCGTTCAAGGGGAGGTTCGAAGGCTCGTCCTTCGAAACCTGATTTTCTCCGTTTCACTTTCACGGATGCGCGGCTAACGCAGGCCACGCGGAGCTGGCGTTAAACTTCCTCATCGGTGTGTCGGATGAAGGAAGGCGAGAGGGAAGATTGAGAGAAAAGGACGAGAAACAAAAGAGCAACAAGAGTCGCTTTGTTGGTTCTCGTTGATATTGTCATCAGCAGAGAAACGGTTTCAGCGAAAGAAAACACAAGAAAATCATAAATGAAAAAAAAAAAAAATTTTAAACCAACAAAAAATGTTTTCTTTTCCAATACCTTTTTGCTCCACTTTCTGTTAGTTAGTCTGTCAACAAATCAATCATAAGATTGTCTATAGTTACGCAGTTGTCCTTTTTTTTTTTTTCTAAAAAAGAAATCGTTCAAAGCCACAGTAATCCGATACTTCTCAAAATAAAACTGAATTTTTTTTCTTGGAAGTATCATTTTATCAAAATAGCAGTGATAGTTTTAAATATAGTATAGATCTCATGTGTAATCTGACCCAGCCACGCGCAACTATACATTTTGCCTAACTCGATCGGAAGAAGTCAGTGGCTCGTACCTTGAATCGTACCAGGAAGCGAGGGGCGTCCAATTAGGCAAAGCCGCCAACAGGAAGCCCCCTACTTTCCGATCGTAAAATATATCCATCCCGATAAGCGGTTGGGCCAGACTCTGTCCTAATGAGATGCACGGGAAAAGATCTCGGCTTTCGCGTCACGTTTCTCCATCCCCGTGCAACGACGGCGTGTTCTTCTCTCTGCTGGCGCACACGCTGGCCGCATCGCCACCATCGCCGTCGCGCGCAAGATCTGAATTGTGGATTCTCGGGAGACAATCGTGTCCTCTCGTTTATCATTTTCTAGCGCACTTCACTGAGGGAGACGATCTAATCCCGTGAGTCAGATCTTGATCGTCTCTGCTCCCGCGCACGTATTTTCGGGATTGAAATGAATCTCGAACCCCGATGCCACGCACGTTCCCCCAAGGTCCGTTTCGCGTCCGCGCCATGACGCATACCGTTATGCATTTTCGGCCCGAAAAAGCGGAAAAGACCAAAAAAACAAAAAAAAAAAGAACCACAGGAGGGTAGACGGAGAAAGAGAGAAGGAGACGGGAGAAAGAAGCGTTTTCGGCATATATACGCGGCAAAAAAAAATTCGTGCATCCTGTGCTCTGACCCCTCGTGGTCCTTTTGGTACCGTCCGGTCGAACGGTCGGACATGCTACGAGAGCAGCGTAAAACGTTCTATCCCGACGGCTTTCTCCGTCGGGGTTGTTTTTTTTAAACGTCTCTTTTTGCACATCCCGTCGTGTGTGTTTTCGTACGGCCCGCTGCTGTCTCGCTCGCACCGCGTATTCGATTACGGGTCTCGTGTTACGGCATCGGGCGCGTGCATCGGTTCGTTGTGACTACATGTCCCGGATCAAGAGCATCGACAACCTCTCTCCGATGTGTCCTCTCAAGCGTATCGCATTTCATGCATTTTAATTCAGAGAACTCTGCGACGCATACACTACGACGCGATAAATGAGATTACGAAGAGATGAATTGAATTGATGATTCTCTCCGTTACAGGTGAAATAACTTTATAGATTTTAATAATGCGCGATTTTACATACAGTCTCGTACGTCGCAAAAAAACGAAACTCGCGTTTACTTCTTATTTTAATTATTTTTAAATCTTTACGTGTAATGGTTTTTTTTTTCAAAGATTTTTATAAATAATATAGTGTCAACTTATGTACGTCAAACTTTCTCGTAAATTTCGAGTTAGTTGTAAGGTAACAAAATTATCGCGCGCGCGTCTTACAGAGTAAGCGAGAAGTTTCAATCGATCAGTATCACGCAGCGAGGGCAGATGTACGATCGTTTGCAATTTGTGTGGTAATAATTTATGGAAATCGCGATACGTTCGCGCGCGACGTATATAAGTGGATATCTATACGCGCGCACGTCTCGAGGCATCGTCTTCGCGAGCGCGCTCGGACATTGGCAATCTTCGTGCACGCGTAAAAGACTTTTATGTGTTTGCGAATCGCCGAAAATAGCTACACAATCCGGAACCGGTTTTGGTAGAATCTTTGCGATTTCCGTAGGACTACGCTTTGGCCGAAGTGAGAGATGCAATTATGAATTTCTGCAAATTATCTCGTTAACATTATCAATGTTCAATCTCTCTTTCTCTTTCTCTCTGTCATACCCTCGTAATTTTAAGTCGAGCAGTTAAAAATTAAAAACATAAAATTTTTTTTTATGCAACGATACGTGAAAATTACGATACTTACATAAATTATATTACGTCACACAAAGTGCGATTCGATTTTTTCCAGCGCGGCCTGTTTATAAATGTAATATATTTGTTTTTGTGAAGCTTTTTTTAAATAAAAATTCGACAGGGGTGTTCAGAAGGCGCAGTCAAGTGACTTGTTAAGAACCTTCTTTCCGAAACGCATACCTGCGGAAACATAACGCATCCGCGATCGTAAAACACGTGAGGTTAACGACGTCATTAAAGCATGCGGTGAGTTTCGAGCAATCGTTGCTTCTATTATCTCGTTTATGCGACAGAGTGTGCGCGAATGTGTGCACGTGCAATACACATATCGCTCACGTACATCTGCATTTAGCATCGGGTATTTACCGAAACACGCATGTTCCGTCATGCAATGCAATCGTAACTTGTTATTCTAAAACGGATTAACTTTGAGCTTACTTTCATAATGAGATTAATCCCGAGAGAATGTATCTGACAAAGATTGAAAAATGTCTTTATGCCGTTAACGAATGTTCGACATCTTTTTTTTTTTTTTTTTTTTTTTGAAAATTACGTAACGAGATGCAAATGTTGCTTCCGATCGACGGTTTTGCGAAATATTTCACGTCTCGCGTCGTGCAACAAGTGTCGGGAATGTCATAAGTTCATCGCATTAATTAATGTGCTTCGATATCGTAATTAGTCGTGATTGACCGATATCCATAATTAGTTGATATTGACAGACAACGTGAATGGAAGTGCAATAAAGCAAAATGGCGGTGGCAAATAGATCGATGAGCCTATTTGAGTCATCATTGCACATATCGTAGTTGATTATTCTCGCGATGATGTTACATCGCGCTGTAGAATGTACGACACGCTCTTTAATACGCAATACGTAAATGTATAAGCGGAATTTTGTGCGTTTGTCGAAGTACAAAGAGTTACGTTAATAAGAGCACACAAAAATGTTTCGCAAAAACAAATAATAAAAAAAGAGGAAAAAAGTATACGCGTGTACACGTGTTAAGTATACGCATCGTGTAAGTAAGTTGCATCGAATTTCCGTTAGGTCAATGATAATCCAAAGAAAGTAGATAGACACCACACATCGACGGTTACGGTCAAGGACGTGACGTCAACGAAGTGGTGGTGGTGTACGAAGTATTTAGGTCGAAAAGTCACACTGTTGTTGCGCGTTCGACCAACGACATGCGAGAACTCGCGATGACGTCCGATTTCGCGGTGCCGCGCACACAGCGGCTTCCACCGTTTTCGAACGAGAACATAAATTATCCCACCGGTCATCTCTTTCGTTTGCTCCGGTCGTTTTTCGCTGGGCTCGCTAATTATTTGAATTGCAAATTTCGCGGCACCGTGAACGAAACATCGTCCGTTACTGGGGCATTAGGCTCCGCAACTCGAAAATTAAATATGCGAAATGAATCGATATTTCAAACAACGTGTGAATCGACGCGAAGAATAAATGCTGCGTCATTTCGTCGCGTTACCGTTCGGAAATAAATATATAAATACGTGGTTAAGTTAGATCAGAGGATCATTCGTTCTTTGAATGAAACTTATACTTGCAGTCATGTTAACGTAAAAAAAGTGACGTTTAACTGATTTTTTTTCTCAATATATAAACATATAAAAATAAATAGTATTCACGGAGAAAACTATTTAGGAACAATTTCACACGATCGTTCAATGATTAAATTAACTTGATGTGGAGAGATTGTCGTAGGATAATCAATATTCGAGCAAAAGTTATTTCACTTTATTACGGAAGAACCTTTGCCTCTCCTCTCGAGCCTTTCACTCTGGAAAGAAATCAATTTCCCAGTGTGACGTAAAGACAGGAATATAATATCCTCTCTAACTTCTTACATGCTGCGCTTATTCATTGTAGCCTCGTCACTACGATGGAACGTAATCTTTGTTGAGGGCGTTAAATTTGCAGTACACATAATAATTGAAAAGCATTTCTTCCGCGTCATTGAAAAAGAAAATTGGAGAATTTTATTTTTCTATATATAATAAAAAAGAGACGCACAGATCTTTCTCGCGCGACTAAACTAAGTATCAACTAACTAAACTAATCGAAATTTATAATATTTTCTTCATAAATAAAATTCTACTTGAAGAAAAAGAAAGAAAACGCGAATACAAGTGAAAAAAACATAAATTGAATTCGCGTATGCGCTCACGCAACTGCTTCCTTCATCGCAAGGGTCATCCAGTATCCTCTTTCCTCTTCTTTTCTTCTGCTTTTGCTTCTTCTTCTTCTTCCTCCAACCCTTGGCTCGCTTCGTGTCGTCACGAACACTCGTGTCGGGCCGTAACGCGCGAAGCGCAGGTTACATAATTATTCCAGCCGTGGCTCGCGAGTGTTTCTTGGCCAATGGGACTGTGGTTCTATGGGACAGTGGACGGTGTCTCCATAGAAGCCACGCCTCCGTGTGACCCAGACTCCCACATAACTGTTCTCGAAACATCATCGGAATCGACGCAACGCAGAAGGAAGGAAAGTAGCGTTGGTATAGCAAGAGAAACGGGAATGGAAAAAGACATCACGGAGCACACCACGTAGCGCGCCCAGTGTGTTTGCCTGTTCTCTACTTATCGTAATTACGATGATAAAGATACAAAAATTAACATTTGCGAATTCCATCATCGTCTTACGGTATATATCCGATCGTATGTTATTATCGTTAATATCAGAATTTGCAATAATACGCTGATAATACTGTAACGCAAATATGTCTAAAGAGACATGGCGTTTACCGTATATACGTTTATTAGACGCAACGGTAAATTTCGATATCGGATTATATACAAATTACTGTTCAAATCGAATTGTAGCTTTACAAGAGTAAAAATTCAAAAAGTTTTTTTTTTCAAATAAAATTTATTAAATATGTTAAATAAAATATATAGTGTAGAAATAATTATAATCTTTATTTATTAAATATGTTAAATAAAATATATAGTGTAGAAATAATTGTAATCTTAACGTTTTAATAAATTATCATCATTAAGTATCATTTGTAGAGATAGAGGTGAATTTTTGAACGATACGTCAGTGAGAAAGAAGGATATAATCCCGGTCGTCTATTTTACGCTCGTAAAAGTGTTTCTTAGGCGGCCGTGCCAAGCATTCGAGTTCCAGTGCCAAGTGGCCGGTTTAATGGCACGTCCAAGGTGTGTCCACGGCAATTCAAGGTCCGTGATATGCTGTCGCGATTCTGTTATCACTTCCCAGGCAACAGTCGCTCCCATTGTTAGACCGGCGATATTTCTTCGGTCGCGCACCTACACGTGCGCACAAACGAGATATTACTTTTCCGGTACTTGACCGCGTCTTTTCTCATCGAACGTCAATAAGATCGTGGGCGAACCGGAGACGTAAAAGCATACGCGCGCTCACACAAAAAATTTTTGTAATTTTTTACTTTCTCTTTCTTCGAAACGGAAAAATAAAAAATTTTATCGAAAGTTTTAGAAAAGATAAAGTAAAAGTGTTTTGATATCTCTTATAATAAAAATATCAAAGTACAAAGTATTGTCCTTGTAACTAGACACGTGCTGGCACACGACAACATTCGGAAAACGTCGCGAATGTCGAGGAATCTTTCGCGCACGGCCATCCGTCAAATTAAGGGATGAAAAATATACAAAGCCGAAGAGATGTTCATCCTTCAATGTCCCATTTTTCTGTCACCCACGCGCGCGCGCGCGCCTCCTCCTCCTCTCCTCGTCTCCCTTTTTGTCCCTCTTGGCTTCGCGCCACCATAGGTCACTTCGCGTGGCAACTCAATGGAGAATATATACGCGCCGGCCACTCAGTTGAATGGAGAAAACGCGTGTCCGGAGGATTATCGAAGAATGCGCGGAACCGAACTTTTAGAGCCTTTTTAGTCCTCGCCGTCCTTTGAGCCCCCCATTCATAGGAATACTCGAGTGTGCCCACCGCAGGCCCACGATCGCCCGCGATTACATGACAGCTGGAAGAGGACGTATGACGCGTCTAATTGCCAATTAAAAAGACATTTTTCGTCGCAGGCAAGCTGACCGTCTGAATGGACAGCTTCTCTCGCTGTACCGCCGATCACCGCAAACATTCGGACATCTGCATTTTTGGTCAGTGTGAAACCGCACTCGTCGGGTTAAACGTTTCTTTCATCGCGTTTGTTGGTGATCGCGGACTTCGGGCAGCGAAAAAGTTGTGATGAAAACTTTGAGTAACACACATACACACTATATAAATTCAAGCGTGGCTTTGCGATTGAATATTCGGATTAAAATAAGAAAAATAAAACCAAACAAACTAAAATAAAACAAATTATAGATCTCGTAGCAATTTGCAGAGAAACGTGCAGTGAGATGAAAACAATAAAATCGTGAGAACATCGCGAGCGCGAATCTCGTGACGTTTCGCCTCCTCGATCAGATATCATCTGTAATTATTCCGCGTTGAGATACGACAATCGAGAGTCTTCTCTTCGCGGTAGAATGGTCGACGCACGCATTGCAATCCGCGTAGCATCGCGTGGGCCGTGCGTGAGTTACGCTGCAACTTCCGGGTCGATTCCAGTCGTCGATCTCGCGGATCAAATTCGATGGTTACCAGGAAGCGATCGATTCGCTCCGGCGGAGGTGCGTGCGGTAGCCTCTCCGCTCGTTCTCGTCGTCGAGTCTGCTCGATCGTCGTCAGCGGGTCAGATAGGCGTGGATGGCGCGGCATATGGGCACAAAAGGAGCCGAAAGAGCAGCGGACTCTGCCCGAGAGAAGAATCTGCCTCCTTTCTTCCCTCTCCGGATCGGCCACCTTCTGATCGCATCTTTTTTTTTCTCCCATCACTTTTACCCGGTCTCCTCCTACTCTCATTTTTTTTTACCGGAAAACCAGTTTAGATGCAATGCGAGATACGACGGGCACCCGGAAGGAGAGGCTGCGGCCAAGAAGCCCGAAATTTCGTAAAAAGGGTTCAGGGAAATAACAAAACGAAGTGGGAACCAGCTGCCCTCATTTCCACGGCAGAAAGAAGACGAACCCGAGGAAGAAAGGGGTGAATGGACGAAAGAACCGGCGAAAGGGGATACTTTTCTTTCCCCAAGGAGAATACGAGAGGGATATCTTTGCCCGAGTCGCGTATATACGTTTCCCAATTCTTCTGTTTGCGTCGGGAAAATCGTCGAGGATCCGGAGTCATGTGACGCGTGCCGTGGCACGCGAGCGTCCGGAAGCGACGCGACCGGTCGTTGCGTGGCGAACGATCGCCCGCGCAAGAAAGAAACTTTAGAAAGGAACCGTGGAAAAGGTCGGATCGGCTCCGTCCGGATCGTTGTCCGACGACGCGTCGTTTCTCGTGAAGCTACGATTTATGGGAGATTTACTTTCAATCGCGCGCAATTTACTTTCAGTCTTCGCGTAATTCGCCTTTATCGCGCTTTTCGCACGGCGACCACAAATCATTCGGTCTTCTTTCGCGCGTATATATACGAAGTCGTCAACGTTCGTACCACATCGTAAATCTTGCCGACACCCTTCTCTTATCCGCCGTAAGCTTGTCTCTTTCGTTCGTCGATATTTTTGAGTTAGCCGATGCGCGTAATTCCCAAGCGATAATTTTCTGGCTCGCGCACGCACGCAAGCGTCGTCGAATAATTACGCGCACGACAGAATCCGTCGCGGTTTAGACTTGACGTCAAGACGTTCAACGTTTCCATTCCGCGCTCGGATCGCAGAAATATATAGAACGAGCACAAATTACTCAGCTCTGAGTAATTATTTGTTTACGAATTTAAAAGCGAAACATAAACCTATTTATTCGATTCGCGTTCTTTGCCGATGTGTAAGAGACGATTAAATCAAGAGCCAGTCATAAAAAAAAAAAAAAAAAAAATGAAATTTCACGAAGACAGAAATGTTTCGAACTCGTTCGCATTCGATGAAAACAAATCCGACGCTTCGGAACGTACGTGTGTCTCCGGAGAACGCGGCGACCACGGTGAACGCGGAAGAAGAGAGATCGCGACGCCTGGTCGCTAGTCCCTTTCCAAGAGTAGGTTAAGGCCCAAGGTCCTGCTGTCGTCTCGAAGGCGATCCCCCGGATGCGAAGGATATACACGCTCGCGCGTCCCGCGGCTGCGACCTACAGACTCGAGCCCCGGTGGGCACCTTATACCTAACTGTACCTACATTCACGTTTGCAACGCGAACGAACGGACGTACACCGGACGCATACGATGAACCGCCACCGACGACCCTGTCTCTCTCTCTTTCTCTCTTTCTCTCTCTTCTTCTCCTTAACTTTTCTCTCGCTCTCACTCTCTCTCTTTCTCTCTCTTCTATTTCTCCTTTCCCCTCTTTCTTCTTTCCCATTCCCTCTTGCGCGTTGCGCATCTGCACGTTATATACCGCGGCTGTTTGGCGATGCACACATACGCCCACTAACCGTATAAGCCGCGTATGACGTATATATATATATGTGTACGTATACGTGAGAGTGCCTTTTATGTAGGAACCTACATGCGTAAAGGCCTGAACTGTGCCTTCGGAGATATGGCCCGTTACTCCGGGGTGTCGCGCACTGGAGCCAGTTACCGTGTTACCGCAATTCAGGCCACAAGTCAAAATACAGTTAGCCGCGGCTGCGTGCGAGAACCGCTCGGTTGCACGAAAAAAGAAATCCGACTACCCGTCTTCGTTTGCCGTGTTGTCATCGTCGTCGCCGATGCCCCGCTCGTCCGTTTCATACGGGGGGAACATCCGGCTACGAACCTACTTGCACGCCGAGGGCAAGCACGTCGGCGTGTTTTCATTTCGCGCATCATGACGAACTGGCTTCGCCAAAACTGACCGCGGAACCTCCCGCATCGGGCTTCCCGGACTTAACCCGGGGAGATCGTGAGAAACACTCGGTTGCGAGAGAGGCGCAACATCGCAATATGGGATTTTCGCTTGTTCCTTCGGTGTTGCTTACGAAAAAAAAAAAAAAAAAAGTAGGTCTCTCGCCCGGGGGTTTTCTTTTCTAGCACACCTTTCGGTACTTTCTTCATGGAGCGCGCGATTCATGGGTCGAGGAGGAGAGTGTTCTCTTGAGTATTCAAGTTTATCCGTTATACTGATGACCTGCAACGAACGGCGTGTATACTCGATACTATAAACGAGCACACTTCTTTCTCGAACAGCGCGCTGTTCGTAACTGTACTTTATCTTCTTTAAATGTTTAATGTATTTTTTCTTTTGTTCCCAAGAAACACTTTTTAAATAGCGGAATGGCGAAACGGATTGCAATGCATGACCTTTGAACATACACACGTATGTAACGCTCAGTTCTCCGACTTTCTCTCTTCGTTTCTTTCGCGCGCCCGTATCGTATAAGAAACTAGGCCGGTGAAGTTCAATGTTTGCTCTGCAAGCTTTAATAGAGCTATCAGTCTCACCAGTCGCTCGAACTCCAACACCATAGATCAGTGCCGTGAGTTAGTGGCACGTTACGCGGACAACGCGAGCTCGTTTCTACTCTGTTCTATGGTGTTACGCACACGTACTACACTGGCATAAAGTAACTTCGCACGCTCACGTTCTTTTTAATAAAACGAAGTTAATGCAACAGTACAATAGTTCTAACAATTAATTTTTCAATTTAGATAGTTTATTTATATTTATTTATATTTAAACAAATATTGGAGGTAGTCCTCTGATTCATTTGTGAAAAATCCGTTAATAATATTTAAAATAAGGGCGTTGCTAAACAGTTTGCAGGGTGTTGTGCACAAAGATAATTTCGTTAAAATTGGATCAAACGTCTCAAGCCCTGCAAACTGTTCAGCAACGCCCTTATTTTAAACATTATTAACGGATTATTTATATTTCTTTAAGTTCTATCACGTAGGGCCGAATTTCGTGGGTGCCAAAAGGAAGCTATTAAAATTTGCAAGAAAAAAACGCGTACTATAGAAGAATATAATTATTGATGAAATAAAATAAACTAGTTGTAAAAAAATATTTTATAAATGAAGAACGAAAATTTAAAGTGGTTCTATTACGTAGGACCGGATTTTGTAAGTGCTAAAAGAGAGTTTTCTATCACATCTATCACTTTAGATCAATTTATTAAATCGAAATCGGTCGGTAACGTTATTATTTTTTTTTAATGTCTACTTTTTAGATAGTAGGAAGATATATTTAGTAGTTTTTAGAAAAGATCTCAAATCTATAAGTTAAAGAAATACGAACACAAAGAATTTGCGTATACCACATATGTCAATGTTTTATACCTGTGTTCAACTTAATTTGTTTTAACTACCTTAAGTGTTTCCTATATATTTAAAAAAGCAATAGTTAAAGTAAATTGCATCCGTGCTATTATGCGATTATTAGTCTGACATTTTTGTTTTTTCGAAAAGTTGATAGCTAAAAAATTTCACCGGACGAAACTTTATCGTTTTTTTTTCATCAATAAATGTAAGTATACAAAAGCACACTTTTCTCTATAAAGAGCGGCGCGAGGCGCTTCAACGAGACGAAAGGTGAGAACGAGAAAGGCAGAAAGAAGTCTGTTGCAAGATTGCAACACACTATACATGGCGCTGGGCCAAACACGTGGAAGCCCGAATTTTCAAAGTATACGAGCGTTCGTTTGTGGCTGCCCTTCTTCCTGCTCTTCGCCGTGCCCATCATTGCCGAAATTCTTTTCCCTCTCCGTATTTTCTTGCTCGCGGGACACGAAAAATTCGTTCGCCGCGGTGGGAGGAAGGAAGATGCTTTCGGTAATCATAACGTCGACGGCGCCGACACGCAAGGGCTCGGCCATGGCATTCCACAAACATCTTTTTGTGGCGTTATATGTGTGTACGAACAGCGACGAAAAACAGAGAGAGAGAGAGAGAGAGAGCAACGCCTAATTCGCAACCTACGAGGGGGACACGGCATTGCTATAGTCCTTCCGGGAGTGGGCGTCCCGGACGAGGTACACTATTCCTAGGCCGGACAATTGTTTCGCCGCTTAAGACTTGCGCGGGAGGTTAACGACACCCGCGCAAGTCTGTCGAAACATTCAGCTGAATATCATTTGTTGGCCCCGCAGAACCAAGTTCGCCGCGAGTTCGGACCTCGTTCGGAGCCTCTCCCTACTCTCCGAGAATCTCCCTGTTTGCCCGCTCGTCTTTTGGTCGTAACGAAACAATCGGGAACCCTCTTCGCGTCACCTTGCCTCCGCGCTCATCGCTATCCCCACCGAACGCATGGCCCGGCATGCACCCGATGCACCTGCATGCATTGAATTCGTTGCTCGTGACGACGACTTCGCGTCGATCATAGACGATGAAAACCGGCTGGGTTTCGGGACGAGGAAGTGTCTCACACACAACACAATCCCGCCCGCGTACGCGTTCTCGCGCAATGTAAAGCAGATGTTGCGCAACCAGGTTGATACGATTCCTTTTAGCGACACGACGAAATACTCGTTACCGGTAAGAATTCGGGCCTCTGGTAATTCTCGTTCGTTCGCGAAACAGGAAGAAAGTGGAAATGAGTTTGATACGTTGCAACATGCGACGTGAACAAAAAATGTTGCGCAAAAAGTTGAATATAGTAGGCTTTTTATTAGTTTATCTAGAAATAAGCGGAGCGGTTTTTTGCAAAGAACATATAGTTAACCAATAATATGCACGGTAACCGCAAATAAAGATACGACGAAGAAATGGCTCGCAACTTTCATTTGCTCGTCGGAAATTACAAATGTCACGACGGTCGTATTGCGTTTCTCCTCAGGATAATCGACTACCGCAAGCGCGTATCTCCGCGCGTTATCTCTGCGCGGAAAGAATTGCGTCGAAGAAAGCCGCGTGAAAGTCACAGTCAGCTTATAGCGCAAGATAATTGCGCTCAGTGATTCGTAAGAGTAAAAGGAGGAAGGAGGGAAAAGGTGACGTAGAAAAGAGAGCCTTTTCCTCTCAGGCGTGAGCCTTTCATCGCCCGCATCGATGCAAGCGAATGAATCCGCGAGATACACCTTGACACTGTGCTAGTTTCATGTCTCACATGTGGCTGCCTATTTTTATTTCTTTTTTTTTTCGGAGAACGTGCGCTTAATTACAAAAGTCAACAATATCCCTCTTCAAAAAGATGCAAATTTCTGAGTCTATACAAAAACAAGATCGTGTAACCTATTGTTTGCAGCGTAGAAACGCGTGTTGTTTCAAGTGACGAAAAAATATTTCGCCTTTGTTTTATTGTGTTTCTTACCGACTCGTATGTATTCTTTAAAATTCGGTTTAGCTTTCTGTCTAAGCAGTAAGAAGCAGCGGGTCTGAAAAAGAATCATGACCGACCGGAAAGTATTTTTTTACACGCGTTTTTTTTTTTTTTTTTTTTTTTTGCCTAGAGGTCAAATCGTATGTGTGGACTTTCGTTTCTTTCACTCTCTGCATAATCAGCATCTTTATTGTCGCGAATTGCAAACTACGCTACGTCGATCTCCTCTCTCTCTTTCTCTCTCTCTCTCTCTCTTTCTCTTTCTCTTTCTCTCTCTTATCGATGCTACGCACGCTTGCTTATCCCACATCGCACGCGCGCACCACTCGATCGAGATTCGACTCGCGTGTCGATCACGCGTTAGGGACGAACGCGTGCACCAATACATTATGAGAAAGCGACCCACACGGATCTCTTTGCACGCGACTAAAGCGGCAGTGAAAGCACATGCCTATGTGCTATTTATATATTTAAAAACAATACAAGTAGGTGCGTGATATAATATTTTGAATTTTTTTTCAATAAAAAAAATTGAGTCAAACCTATGAGTCAACGTGCTAAATTAGTGCGCGTTTGCATTATCGATAATTAACATTAGGTGATTTTTTAATTATCGTTCTTTTTTATTTACGCGACAGGTAGGTACACAAGCAGCGAACAAGATGAGCACGCGTGCAGACGTGCAGGTGACTGATTTCACTTTCTCTCTGGCGAGGTAGGTAGTTCTCTCTCTTCTACTTTTTTTTTTTTTTCTACACGGGGAAAGTAAGAGAGAACCGTGAGAGTGCACTCTAAAGATGTTAAAAGTGGCCCGAGGTCCGGATATGCGAGTTTCTTTTATCACAATGTGCGATAACGCGCGGAGTTTCTCCTTTCGCGTCGTTAGATATGAAAATGTCATTAGATATGATTAATTTACGTGGAATTTACGTTGACGTTTTATCTTTTCTCGTAACTTCGAGAAATTGAACGAACACAACAGAAATTCATTCGGTGACAAGTAAAAGCGAAATTTTACAAAAGCATAACTTTTACATTTGTTTGTAACACAGCGTTATAATTGCAAATTTTTTAATTGAGCAATTAAGTTACACCGCAAGTAGCTCTCTTGTAAAAGATGTCTCAATAAAATAACGGACAGGAAAAAATATTCACGTAGCAATATTCACGTCAATACCAGCAATCACTTTGCGTAATTGAATACTGAGTAAAAATTAATCGTGATTGATGACATTAAATGCGAAATCAATATCGTCTCTAACATATTCTTGTTGCATTGTATAATCTTCTTAGAAGCGCGATTTCTCCCGCAAGATTTCTGTCCGTGACTAATCGATTGGATTACTTTCGTTAAGCGACCAATTACTTTCGTAAGATCATGCACGATGACTAAGAATCTATGAATAACCAGCTACATTCTTAGTCACATCTTGGGAAAAAAAAAAAAAAAAACATGTTGATTGATCTGTTCCGCAGCAGCAGCTTCTTTAACATGATTTTCCTTTCGATAATTCAAATTATTTTTATCACGAAGTTAAGAAAACTTTTATTTCTTTAACTGTATTTTTTTTGTATATCACAAATTATATGTTCGGAATCAAAAGGAGTACGTAAACGAAATACTGTTCGCGTTTATGTAGATTCTCCATTTGGATATTAAATACATCGAAACGTGATTCTGATTCAAACACGCGACGCCTCGGCGATCAGACCTTGATCATGACACGATGTTCCCCCAGATACTTCGAACATGCTAATCCCACAATGGCCAAATCTGTTCGTGGGCTCGAGTTCAACGATCTCTGCCGATTTTCGACTGGCGATTCAAAAAACTGACGGGAACCATCGCGCGAACTTCATCTCGTCTCTTCTCTTCTTTTTATCTATCTAAGCATCGTTCCATCTCTCTCGCTTTCTGCATCCCCTTTGGCTTCTCTCTCTCTCTCTCTCTCTCTCTCTCTCTCTTCCGCAATTTATCTTTCTCTCTCCTTCTCCTTCGCTTCTATTCCTCGTTTATCTCTCGACCGAGAGGGTCAACGCACTTAGTCTAACGAGCGGTCGACCAACCTATCTATTCTGCCTACCTACCTACCCATCTACCTACTTATCGTCACTTATTCACCGTCGCTCAAGGTGTTCACCTAGCACCTCGAATTGGTGGGTCGCCTGCATGCGGCATAAATGCCACCCGCTTTGGGTTCTGTTACCTTCCTCCTCGCGTGCCGCGCTAGATCCCATCCGGGAGTAGAACGGACCCTGCGATAATTCGTACGCCCGTATTGGAGGAAAGGAAACGGCGTGGCGCACTGTCAGGTCAGTGATCCAGCTGGAATCGATTCGCAAGAAAGACGGTAGGAGAAGTGCGAAGGAAGTTCTCCGAGAGCGGGGACAAGCGGGGAAACGACTATCGTATACACGCGGGCGGTCCTTTTTTTTTTTTTTTTTATTCTCGCTAAAAGAATTCATTATTATCAATCTTTCTTCTCCGATGGGAGAATGAAACAGCTGTCACTTATCACCGATCACGAATTTTGAATGAGATCGATCTGTATAATGTAACTTCCTTTTTTTTTTTTTTTTGACGAAGAGTCGACTTTTGTAAGAAAGAGACGTTGTTTTTCGAAAGACGCTTAATGACTGTTGAACTTTTTTTCGAATGTTCGATTGTGATTAACAATTTTTTCTTTTTTTAACAAAATTGCATATAATCAGTGTTTTTAATTCTGTACAAAATTTAATTGATTTACATAGTTGCTCGAGAAATACGATATATATTATTTAAGCACAAAAAACATGACGATTTCTGAAAACAAAATCGCTTGCGGTATCAACGAACGAAATTCGCGGTCGGATCAGCATTCGCGAACGCGAGTCTTGGCAGATCGTCTCGGGACAGGGTGAACGGCCGACCTAGAGGCTGCGCATTGCATCGCGCTGAGAGCGGCGAGTTCTCTCGCGGGAGTTTTAACCGAGGCGGGAATGAAACGGAGCAGAGCGACGACGAGAAGGCGCGTCGCCGGCAATACGTAAACACGCGACTTGTCTCCTTGTGAGACGCCTCGAGGGCGCGAGAATTAACTCACGATTACAAACGTGCGTATACACGTGCGTACGAAATAAGCAGATTTCGAGGGTCATATAATGTTTTTAAAAAAAGATTCCTCGAATTTTTGAGGAAGTTCTTTGCTCTCGTTCGAGGCCGTTCTTTTCGGCGAATCCGAAAGCGGAATCATTGAACGTGAACAACGTGTCGTCCGCGATTTACGATGTAAATATTATGTCATTGTGGGAGAGGCACACACACAGTCCTTAGAAAATAGTCGTCTAGTCGCAAGACCGTGAAGTCAACTCGAGTCGCGAGAGGCGGAGTGGTTAGGTCAGGGAGAGCCCGGCGCAAAACTTTGCCACGCACATCGGCACAATCGCCTCGACAACTCGAGCGAGCATCTCTGCTTCTCTCACTTCTTCTCTCGTCTTCTTCTCAACTACTCGCTTGCGCTCTCACTCGGTATTCTCCGTCCTTTCTGGTTCCTCTCTCCCTCTATTCGTCCGCCTCCCTCTTTATGTATTCCCTACCTTGTCTCTTTTTCTCTCTCTATCCTCGATTTCTCCTGTCCTCCCTCGCCTTCGCACCTTTTCCACCAACGTCACCCTCTTTCGCGTCGTCTCCTCTTCCTCGTTCCCTCTCGCTCTCGATCTCTCTCTCTCTTTCTCCCTCCCTTTCCCGGCGTCGCCCTTCCCTCCGATTCTTTGCCCTGTTTCTTTCGCATCCTCCTCTCATAGTGTCTTTCACTTTTTCCCAGCCCGCTAGTGGAGCAACTCGAGCGTCGACACAGCGTCGTCGCGATGATACCACGCGCGTCTGGAACTTCTGAGTCCTTCGACGACCTAGGAATCTCTCGTAGGAGGTTTATATCCGATTAAGATCGCCGTTCCTTAACTACGACGGTCAAGATGGCTCCACCGCAGCGCGCTGATAAGGTGACGCATTTCCTGATTAAGCTCTCGTGTCTGCGAGAGACTGGTTTATGCTGTGAAAGAAAATTGCCGGATGCCGCAAACACGCGCCACATTTCACCAAAGTAAAAACCAATTTATGTTTGTAAACTTTCAGCCCGTTACCAATTAATTTTGTTGCTTTATCTGTGAGATAAAGAGATAAAAGAGGAAGTAATTAAATCGATCTCGGAGAAAATCGGCTAAATATATATAATGCTATAATGTGAAACTGTGTCCGAAAACTGTGAGAATTCAAAGATTTATTTCATTTTTAAAATGCAAAGTAGTTGGGTGACATCTTCTCGAAATTTGAAACAAAAAACTTGAAAACCTAACCATCTTCATAAAAAAAAACTAATTGTTTATTGCGGATTAACTAGTGTATACATTTAATTAAGCACTAAAATATATAAAGAGAAATGTTATGATCATTGATAAGAGCGCGGAAAAAATGTTTCAAGCAGATATTTACCATTCGCAAATAAAGCGGATAAGCTGCATTTTACTAAGTGTTTATACAAGAAAGTCGTTTTAACATTTTACTGGAATCGGCAATTAGAAACAAAAAAGAAGATTGATATGTCGATATGCGATATTATGATGTTTGCATAAATCTTATTCCTCAAAACGCTACTTAGTACAGTAGTAATACGTACTATTGCAACAAAAATATTTTGTATCGACGCGATCTACGTTAAATTTTTAATACTCCATAAAAAATTTATTTTGTTAAAGATTTAAGACAACAAGCTATTAAATGCTTTTAGCTAAAGTCAGTGATGGTTGAGTTTTTGAACGAAATATCAAACGACTCGATTGAATTAATCTGAATTCATGGATGTTGTATGTTTAAAGAGAAGAAGTCTACATCAGGAGACGATGTATCGAAATTGCTCGAAAGCATAAATTTGACAATCTGACGCGCGAAACGTATTTTTGCGCGTGCATTGGCGATGCAAGAAAGCGCGGTTCTTAATCTCTGCGGTTTATTATTTCATTTCCTAATACTCGACGTAACGTTAATTGATATCGATCGCAACCGTGATCAATCAAAAACTAATCGCAGGAGGAAATGATGTGCGTACACGTGTGCGCGCGACGTTTCGAAAATCTACATTTTCCTCTCAAATGTGGGCTCTATGATGTCGCAAAGCTGCAACGAGAAGGTGCACACGCGATCGCGGATAAATCGAATCTTGAGAATGATCAAGTAATTTATCAATTAAATGTGAGTTTAAGGAAAAGATACAACAAGATGCTTGAGCAAATGCGAGCCAAAACATAAGATATTTGTATGAGCAATTCTTGACGTAACTTTTAAATAAATAATAAAATGTTTCTTGTACCAAACTTGTATAATATACAAATTATAAGAAAGGTTACAGAGCATTGTCCCACTACTCCCCAGCAAACAACCGAGGACAGCAAAACACACCACGCACCACGAGTTTGCAACTTGTACTGACCAAATTTTTCAAAGAGTTAACATATAAAGCTATTCCTCCCCCTCCTTTTCACAAGGTTCCACTGTCAAGTTGCGCAAAGATATGTAAGACAAACAAAAGAAAAATTTTCGATGCATCGATTATCATGTTGCTTTAAATTTTTCCAATAAAGGAAAATATGGTCTGAGTTTCTTGGTATCAGACATGATGTTAATAGAATTTTTTTGCAATTTAATATGGAGCATTTCGGAAATCGATCTTTTGAAATAAAAACTTTTAGTATCTCAAAGTTTCGTATTTTGTCAATCGAAATCATGTGATCAATCTGCGTAACAACCGAAACATATTATCAATATTAATCTGATTCCTATGCTTCGTAATTCTAGTTTTTAATTTTCTCTTTGTTTGTCTCACATACGTAACGTTACAATTTCTACGATCTATTTGGTAAACTACATTCTTATTTTGATCATGATCCAAAGGATCTTTTAGAACATTGATATATTTGCTTAATCTATTCAGCTTCAAGCTTCTATAAGCCAAACGTATCTCTTCTTTTCGAATCTCGCAGATACCGTTCGCGAGAACTTATTAATGTAAGGAATAACAAAATAATCTATTAATTATAAAATAAATTAGATTGAACCGGAATCTAATCTGGATTATTTTGTCACATTAATTTTGATAAGATTTATTTATTTTTTTTTTTTTTTGAAGTTATAATAATGTTTGCGTGTGCTGTAATGTTTCTTAAATTATAAATTGTGCCTCATACACTGATGAAGATCCGAACGAAGGGATCTCGAAACGTTTGTGGATTGTTTTGGAATCAAGTAAAGAATTACTCACACGATCATCTTGTGTTTTGGCTCGCATTTGCTCAAGCGTCCTATTTTATCAAGTAATTTATGATCACTGTTTCGTTTTTTCTCTCTTTCTTTCCCGATCCTTCTCTCATCTGAGCTTCTTCTCGCGATTCGCCTCTCCTTCCCTCCCGTTCCGTCACTCGTATCTATTGCTCGGGCATGTAGCAGAAGGACGCGCCACCCCTCCAAACGAAGAGCGGGATGCTGCTGGTAGGATGAGTACCAAGTTGCAACGAGTCATTCACCTTTTATCCCAGTAACACGAAGTCGTAGCCGCGAGCAACTATACGGACGACAAACTGCAATTTGCACGAGCACACCGCGCCGCGCGACGTATCTGGGTATCTTACTCCGGCCTGTTACAGGCCGGATCGTGCTTTAATTTGAATCGGACGATCAGATGTTGGCGCGCGTCTTCTCATTCCGTTAGAAATGTGTCTCCTTCGTTTCTGCATACATGTTGCACGCGCGCGATTTTGCGTCTCGCGATGCGCCGAGACCAGTTGCTACGCATTAAATAAACAACCGCGAATGAACTCTTTAATTTCCCCAGTTTAGATCGCATTTAGATTAAATAAATCGCGGGAGTGAAAAAAATGCATGTCGTTGAATGTCGATGAAAAACGAGATTCCGATCTAACAAGACGTTACGTGTTTTGCGGAAAGCGCTCATCAAGGATAATATATCAAGGGATACGGACTTGATCGGTCTTTTCTAAATATAGTTATGTTTAATAATATTTCTAAATAATAATAGTTATGTTTAATAATAATGTTTAACAATTCTAAATACAGTTATGTTTAATAATATTAATAACGACGCGTATTTATTTCTCACGTAATTATTCAATTGCGACAACACTATAAATTATTTTTAATAAGTCGTACGTCATGTAAAGTTAAATGATGTAAATAAACCTTTGCGCTTAGTTTTTACGTTAGATAGGATTTTGATGTTGCACAGACTTGAGAAATATTTTGTAAATTCGAAGACTCAGTTGAGTACTAATTTACTATGCATGAAATTTATAGACTACAGAACCTATGTATGTATATACACGAATAGGTTGTTTCGACAAACCGGTCGTATTCGTATAAGAAGAATAAAAAACGTCGTAGATACTCGCTGCGGAAGCACAAGATTCTTTATTCTAAGGCTAGGGCAACATAAACGAAATTTTGTTTTTGACATTTTATTTTTGTAATATATTGCTTTTAATGATTACATTAAACTATTTTTTATTGAATTTTTATGTAATACTACATATTAATGTGACTTATTATTATTTTTTATTAACTCTTTTCCGACCTACTTATATAAAGATCATGATTAATTCTTCGACTGTGCTCTTCAATAAATTGTGCACGTGAATACTTCGAAAATATTCCGATAGATTCATGTCCAGCTGTAATCAATGCCGATCACTGACGACTAAGATGTATGTAGCCGAAAAAATTCCTCTGGATCTGTCGACGTTGTATCTCCTCTCTTTCGAGCTCTTTCTCCCTTCTTCGTGGATCTGGCAAATCCCACTTTTCCTCACGTGAGGCCCCATACGGACCCTGTGGGGGGTTGGGCCTGTGAACCAAACGATATATCGGGGGAAATTTTCCGAAAGCTCGATCCGAGTGCCAATTGCCGCTGTAGCCGGCAGCGATGGCCAATCGGCGTCGTCTTCGGTCGGACAGGTGGGGCGCAGTCGAGACTTAAGCGAGGCCACTCGCTGTAGAGCTGTCAGAGCTCTGTGGGACACGGTCACGCATACAGCAGCCGGTCCCTTCACAGTTTTTCCGGTAGCATCGACCGTCTATCGTTGATTGTCGTCTTCGGATCGTGCGGCATCTCTCGCTCGCGCTCGCCATTGTTTTTCCAATCAATCCCGCTGCATTTTAAATTAATTCAGTTCCGTCCGCGTATACCCGACTGTACATTCGACGAAATTTTTTTTTTTTTGTCGAGATATTTCCGATATTTCAAGACGTGCTTGGAAGAGATCAGCCGTTTCAAAATACTCGAAGTGTCAGAAGTGTGCTGCAACGCTCCGCTTTTCAAAAAGGAGGAGAGGAACCGAGATATGGCTTGTCAATTGGATCCTACTGGTCTGTACTAAAAAAAAAAAAAAAAACAATACCGACATGGCATTAGAAGGATTAGACCCCACTGGTCTATATTGAAGTGATGATAATTTTATCAATACTTAAATATCAATAAATAATCTGCGTTTCTACTCGTATTTTCGTATCTCTCTGAAGGTGACATTCGGTTGACATTTGATTTAACTTGTGCAACAACAATGGCTGGACTCGATCCGACCGGTCAGTATTAAGGAGAGGGCGAAAAGAAGTCGAGGGATTTTCCGGAAGAGAGAAAGAAGTAACGCGCACGTGAGAAGACTGCTTCAAGGTCGCGATATGGCTGCTATTGGAGGTCTCGATCCGACCGGACAGTACTGAAACATCAAAGTCCTCCGCGCGGAGGAAGCAGCAACACCTTTGTAGCTCGATGGTGTCGATGATGGATGAAGTGAGAGGAAGAGAGGAGATCTCCTCCACCAATCTTAGGAGACTAAGATGGAGCATCCATATTCGCAAAGGACGACATCGGAGGTTTTCCATTAACATGGAATGCCAATGAAAATGCCGAATCTGCCTTAAATACATGGTGAGTTTGTTTGGTTTTTTTTGTTTTTTTTTGTTTTATAATATACATCGCTAATTAATTCAGCTGGGAAGGAGGATTACCGCACAAGGTTACTTTTTTTTGGTGAACAAGTCATTCTGCGTCTCTTCTCGGATTTTTTTTTTCTGTAGAAGCAGCAGCAACATTATCGGACTCGATTACGACAGCGTAGCTTGTCTATTCTCGCACGTGATCGCTGCGGCACTTACGTAATATCTATGGTAGTGATTCGCTCGTCCTCATGATCGGGCCGCGACTACTCGCGAACTACTCTTTCGGCGTCAACCCTCTCCCACCTCTTGTTGAAGTCTCCGCTCTTCTTCTCGCTCCGATACGGCTTCTTCTCTCCTCTTGCCGTCTCGCGACGTAACCGTGGTCGCGCCGAGGTTGCAAAAGAAGGGAGGAAGAAACCTCTTCGAAGATTCGCTGACCCGCGCATGACCGACGATCCAAAAGATGGAGAGGGAGACGGTTAAAAGGAACGCTCTGCGGGGAGGAAGGACGGGAGGAGACTTTGCAGAGAGGAGGGACCGTCTGATTCCTTAACATTACGTCACGTCATCCTATCGGCACCTAACACCGCGAACCCATTGGCTGTTACCGCGATCCGATCGAGATCTACGAGATGTAGAGTTCTCGTTGGATCCTGCTACCGGTTGTCTAATTTTGACTGACGTGAAGTTCAACATTAGAGAACAAGGCTGGAGAAAGAGGGAGAGAAAGAAGGAGGGGACCGATCTCGGGCTCTCTCGTATAGATACGTGTCTTATCCTCTCTACCCGGTTTTCCTGTCGCGGTTTCAAGCAAGTGCCTCTCCGGGAGTCAGTCTAGACCATTCACCTCGGCAGAAGTTGCGGCACGTAGCCCCGAATATGTTCCGGTGTGCAATTAGACGTGCTGTAGCATCGCACGTTTTTACCGATCGCGACTGTTTAACCCCACGTTCCACAGGTGTTTCTTCGTAATTTTGGAAACAGCACGTACCGGCCAACTTGCTAGCCAGTCACACAAAAATATCTGCTATCTTAAACGCACGATCACGTATCTCGTTTCTTCATCAAATAAAATACGCCGATTGAATTTTGAAATAAGATTCGCTTCTCAAATAGAAGAAGTTTCAGAAAACTTTTACGATCTTGTTTATGTGATATTTAACGACGTGCTTGACGATATCTAATCGCGATGAAGAGATAACATCGCACACATCGTGAATATTTGCGAATAAGTTACGACGCGTTCGCTCTTTATCAACGAACATCTACGATAATTACGAGTACTCGACTAGACATCTCCGGAAAAGCTATTCTAGAAAATCCACGCGGTCTGTCGCGCTTCGTGTGTTATCGACTGGCGTTTGTACACCGCGTCGCTTTCGCAAAGTCACGAAATTAGTCTCGGTCCCATGGGAAAGACAAGACCCCGATATAGTGAGTATAGCCGAGGAGGAGGTCTCAGCCGACTCCTCACATGGCCGAGTTCATTGACACCACCTGAGCATTTTGGGCATTCACCGTCCCGCTCGCGCGCGCACACCGCCGATCGCACCATCCTCGTCAGGAATAAGCGATCGTTCTTTCGCTCGTCCGTCCGCTCAGTCAAGTCCGCTCGGTTGGCCACCGTGTGCCTCTTCCTCCTCGATGACCGTTTCGAGGGATCCCCTAGGTTTTCGCGGAAACGGGCCAACGACGACGTGCGATTCGTCATGTCTGCGTGTCGCGCGCAGTTCGCGATTGCCCGATATCGATTTCCGCTGGATTTCTGAGTAATCCCGGTAGCGGAAAACAACACTCGCGGAGGTAGATTCCTCGAGATTTTCTTCTGCGCACGGTCGTACCGTATCGAACACTAAACCTCTTCCGGGTGCGTCCCAAACCGTTCGTTAGCTCGCGCGCGCAAAGCATACGAGAGCAATGCGGCAATTTGCCGTGATTACTCGACGAATATTTGCATGGCGCGCGCGATATGTTTCCGAAATCAATTTTTTTGTTTTTTTTTGTTTTTAAGGAACATTGTAGTCTTATATTTCTTTTCTTAATTAGCGATTCGCGTATAATCCACGCATAAATTAACACCTACGCATGACAAATTTATTATTTATTTATTAATCTCAAGAATATTTCTTCTTTCTTTTTCATGCTCTTTCTTGTACTATCGGGTATCAGCGCGAATGCCTCTAACCGTGCGCGAACTTGAGACAATCGGCGCTACTCTCGTGGTGCTTGTAGCACAATAGCATCGCGCGCATCCCGGGAGAAGAACGCAACCTCCGTTCCCCCTTTACTTAGCGCAACGTACACCGGAGGCGCCGTCGCCGGTTGTAATTTCGAACCGCTTCCGTTTATCCGCCGTCGTAATGTTTGCTTCGCCGTACGATCTTATTACCAGAATAATAGGCAAATAGAAGTTGCGAAGATAGGATGTGCGAGTGCCGCTGCTGCCACAGCACAGAAATACCTTGACAGGCGGGGAAAGAAGCAAAAGAAGACGATGGGAAGGGGATAGAATGACAGAAGGAAGAGGGAAGGTGGGAGAAAAGAGAGAGAGAGAGAGAGATATCACGCGTGACCTAGGACAACATACCGCGCGACCTGCATGCCAATCGTCTCTCTCTTGCTCTTGCATATGTGCTCGCACATTCTTTCATTTCTCTCTTGCTCGAACGCTCGCGGTTTTCTTCTCTCGTGTCGCGGCACACTATCGTCGGTATCTCTCTTTCTCCCTTTAAGCTTTCCCCCTCGTTTCCCCGCCGTAATAGGCGTATCGAATTGGACCCCTCGTTCCGCGATCGTGACGCATCGATCGTGGTCTTAGAACGAGGCGCCGCGTGATTGCTATCGAACCCAGCATAGGCAGACGTTGCTCGTGGATTTTTGGCAGGCAGACATCTGCGCGGGCAACGCATCTCGAATAACAATGCGTGGTTGGCATCGTTATTTGAATTCGCCAGGACGTTGGTTCGTACACGCGAAGGTGGCACTCTCGGCCCACGTACGCGCACGTGAACTCGCCTCGACGCGCAGAACGAAAAATCAAAGAATACTTTATTCGACGAGTGGTCAGTATTAAATAATCTTTGTCCTTCTTCGTTTTAATTTCTTACGTGTTTTTTATTTTCATTTCGAAACGGCTGATTAATTCTCCGACGGTCACGTGCGCGTATTTGAGAGACGTATGATTTATCGTGTGTTTATTGCAGTAGAAAACAAACACAAAGTTAAATTTGAAAACAATTTTCTCAATTTGACGTACTTGTATATATATTTACACATAAAATATTTATTGTGTAAAATATATAATATAGTGATCCCGCGGCGTTTGTTTGCGGCGATTCTCTTCCTCACAGAGCGCGTCGCATCTCTTTTGAATAATGCAACCCTTCGAGAATTATCGTCGCACGTGTTCGACACGTGGTCGTACAGTAACATTGTCGCGTGTGAGAAATGCCGATGGCCGTCGAATACTGTCATTTACGAACGATCGACATTGAACGGCTCAAACGTCGTGCGCATAAACTGCCGCAATAATGGGATAAACTGACTCGGTTACAATTAACATCGCCGCGGGATCGTTAAGTCACGATGGTCTCGTTCAATTGCACCAAACGAGCGCGCAATATCATAGTTTAGCGGGAATATCCCGGGACTACGACGGGGGATAATACATAAAGATGCGTTTCTACGAGAGGAGATCGCGCCGGGCATTACGATCGTAGGCACCGGCTGTCCCCCTTTTCAAACCTCCCTATCTCTTTCTATAGCAAGCATCCACGATCGTTTTTTTTCTCCTACACCGCCACGTCTCCTTCTCATCTTCCGCCGCGTCTTCCTCTTCTTCCTCTTCTTCCTCCTTCTCCCCTTTATTTCCTACTCCAACTTCTCCCGTTATGGTCGCTTCTATTTCGACGGTTCTCCTTCTTTTTTCCCCGTGTCCAGGAGATTTGGAGGTTCGTTCACCTCGTATCTACTTGCTCGGACTCGTCTACTCCTATGGGAGCGTAGAGTACAGTCGCATACATTAATCGGTGTTCGGTATGTTCGCATTCAACAGATGTAACATTCTATAGATCGCATTTTGTGGCTTATATAATTGATTTTGCGAATCACCTGTTTCGCACGCGCGAAGAAAGACGGGTCGCGTGACAAGATATTTTTGAAAAGCCGTATCGAACATCATTAATGTACATGAGTGTACGGACTACGCCGTTTATAGTTGTATATAGTTGATTCGAATAACACGCGATCGAGCTGTCCTATTACGCAGCAAACGAGACGCCAAGGTTTAATTCGACATTCCTTAAATTCCTCGTAGTTATCTTGCAGTTCACTGCGTTCAATCTCCAAATCTATTGTTCTCTCCTTGTTTCTCTCTCTCTCTCTCTCTCTCTCTCTTTCTCTCGCGGCATATAACACTATCGTGATCGCTACCAAGCCGATTAACAGCGTCGTCCTTCCACCGATCGTCGATGATGGTGACGATCCGCGACGGCGATTGAGGAAAATGTTACTGCCAACGCGCGACGCAACGATGGTCGATTTTATCTCCTCTCGATGTTGTCTCGCATCGTCGTTCGTTCGCGTCGTTGATTCCCGCGTGTTCGCGACGTGTCACAGCCATCCTCGTTCGATTCCCAAGTGCGCTATTCGCGCGATAAAGGAATCTTCCCGTTCTTCGATAACCGCCGACCTTTCTCGAGCGAGAACATGTGCGCGCGCGCGCGCGCGTTTGTCAGCCCTTTCGCCGTCGTCCATTCGAGCGCGAAAAGAATTTTCGAAAGGCCAATATCGTCCGCGTCGTGCAACGACTCAGCCCGGAGGGTAAATGGGCCAGGGCCGTCGCTTCGTCGGCTCGTGCAACACGAAATTCCCTCGGAGCGTCCGGAGAACATCGGCGCCGCGCGCGCGATAGTTCGTCCCGTGAAGAAACGATATCACGATTATACCAGGCAGTCATCATCGAGCGGCATCTTAGGATGTGTTCGATGCATCGAAGGTCTGACCAGGCAAGCGGCATAATGCCAACCAGTGGCATTTACGGCTGTAAGACCACCTTTGCCTCGACTCCTTCTATCCCCGTCTCTGTCTTCTCTCTTTCTCATCCCGCTCGTTCCTTCGCGCTCGTGCACTCTCGTCTTTATCTTCGTCTTCCTCTCTCCCGCTCTCTTTGCCTCTATCCTTTTCCTCGTTTCTCTTTCTCCCCCCCCCTCTCTCTCTCTCTCTCCTCTCTCTTTTCTCTCTCTTTTCTTCTCTCTCTTCGGTTCGTTCTCTCGCGGCGCGCACGAGTCTCGAGCAGCAGCAGCAGCAGCAGCTTCTTTAGCGTTCCATTACCGGCATTCTATGGAATGCATCGGTCTCTCGCAACACCTACGAGAACTAATGTAAGTCCGCGGAATTGGCCTTAAACTCTTGAAGACGAACGAGAAGCGTCGCTCGAATTGTTCGATTTTTTCGGTCGACATAACACGCGCGTCGGTCGTTCTACTTGTGCGTTCGTCCACAAGAATGTGTCTCCGAATTCTTCTCGGCGCACAATAGAGTCAAGTTACTTCGAGTTTTTTTTACCTTCGTCTTACAAATGATTTTACCTTGAAAAAAAAAAAAAAAAAAAA
>QVNW01000535.1:0-49374 GCA_014825475.1 Pseudomyrmex flavicornis
TGTGTGTGGGTGTGTGGGTGTATTTTATATTATATTACGCGGTTATTCTACACAACTTTTTTCCGCTTTTTGACATCCTTTCTATTCCACTCGACTCCTATCGACGTCCGCCACACTTCTCGGTCCCGTGAACTTATGTTTAATTCAAAAAACGTTCGTTTATTATACTAGCCCGAGACGTCGACAGAACGTATGGACCTTCGTGTATCGTGCCACCAATCCGGATAAGTGGTCATGCATTTATGTAGTATCGTAGACCTGTGATCGTCGCGTACAAATACCCATCTAACGTCGTCACGTTTATCAAGCAGATTTCAACATCCATTTCCGATCGCACAATAAAATTGTTTTCGATTAATTATATATTTATTCATAACGCACTGTGTGATCTTCTTAATGTCACATTACAATTAAAAAAAATAGAAAAAATATTTTACTCGCATTTTTCTGAGAGTTATTAGATTGAAATGAATTTAAATAAGTAAATATAAATATAGCTCAGTAAATCAAATCAATAAAAAAATGAACCTAATGAGCATTAAGTCCAAGGTAGTATAGGAATGAATAATCAAATTACAAGTGATGTATATTGGACGTTTCGATCAGTATATTTGTGATCATCTTCAGCAATTGTGTATAAAGAGTTGTTTTTACAAAATAATTGAACTCATCCGTTAAAACAGAAAGATACAAAATTAATAATAAATAGGTAAATAAATAAGTACGCATCAAAATTGACAAGTCAAGCACAGAGACCGTTAAGGTGAGTCAGCAAACAACGGCGAGAATAAACAAATCGAAAACAGAGACACACATGCTACAATACATGACGTCTATGCCTCGTGAGTTTATAAGATAATCATTAAATTGAATAAATATTGAATAAGTCAAATGAAATAAAGTCAGTATAAAATTAAAATTATAAATTATAAATTATAAAAGTACTAATAAAGTCAATGTTAGAAAAATCGGTTTAAAAAACTTACTCTTAATTGCAGGATTAAAAACGAGTAAAATTCAAACTGTAATCGCAGACACGCACAAAGACGGAAACAAGCATGACTGTCTTACATCGCACAACAAATACATATGAGAAGTGTCATATAGTAACGCATGAAAACGAAATCGAGAATGTGAGAGGAGAAAGAGAGGAAAAACAACACATGATTAAAGACACGTGACTATTGAAGCTTATTAAGAAAAGGAGTGTACATAGGATTCAGGAGATCGGTGTCTTTTTCATGGAATTGACACCACACTCTTGCATCTTTATATGTAACATCTCTGAGATTAGTCTCTTGTGATAAAATTGTTCAGAGTCTAAAATTTCAACCTTGTCCCATTGGAAATCATGGCCCAGATCACTGCGGTGTCTATTAACAACGGATTGCTTTTCATAATTCTGATAAAAATTGCGTTGATGTTCTGCTAATCTCGTTCGTAATTGTCTTCCCGTCTGGCCTACATAAGAGGCAGTACAAGAAGAACAATTAATTTTGTAAATTACATTGTTTTTTTAGCCATGTTCCAACTTATCTTTGTGTGTTTTAATAAATATTTTCAAGGTATTCAAACATCTGAAGGAGACTTTAAAATTTATCTTCTTTGAAGATCTAGTTATATATTGTTAGTACTCTCAGAGACGAATGGAATAATGAAAAACCTCTCATCCTCTCTCACTGCGGTATTTATCTGTAAAGTCACACGTTTAGTATTGAGTTTAATAATAAATAGATAGTGTAATCTTTTGGTGAGAAAATTAAAAATAAAGTCTAACGGATAATCGATAATAAAATGGTTATAGCTTTAGATAAGTTGCTTTTGCGAAATTTTGGATGTGACAGCAAAATCGCTCGGTCGACAACATTATAAATAATACCTATTTTCTGTTGAAGCGGATGGTGTGAGAAAAAGCTGAGATACCTACCTGAAAAGGTAGGTTTTTAGTACCAATTCAGAAGTCTGTTATCAATCATCATAATAGAGGTATCAAGAAAGTTAATTGTTCTGTTTATCTCTAATTCTATGGTAAATTTCAAACTTAGGTGGTAAGAATTAAAAGTATTAAAGATCAGGTCAACGTTCTGTCTAAGGGCTGCCATTAAAATATCATCAACGTACCTGTAATAAAAAGGTAATGTGATACCTAATTCATTAAGACAAAATGCCTCTAAATCTTGTAAGACTATGATGCCTGCTATGATGGGTGAGAGAGGTGAGCCCATAGAGGTCCCAAAAGTTTGTTGGTAGGTAGTATCATTGAAATTAAAATAGGTGGAAGAGAGAACGAATTTCAAGGCAGTGATGAAAGGTTCAAGAAGTAGAAATGGCAGTGCTATCTTTAATTTGATCCCATCTCTTTCTCACTTCATCAAGAGCTAAATTTAAAGGGACATTGGTGAAAAGCGAAGTCACATCCAAAGACAACAAAACCTGTTCTCTTATTTTTAAACCTGATAGACTTCCGAATAATTCAAAACTACTTTGAACGAAACTAGGTGGTTTAGATAAGCTTTTTAGTAGGATGTTATGTAAAAAAGTAGCAAATTTGTATAGAGTGTTTACACAGGAAACAATAATCCTGAATAGAATTCCCGGTTTATGAATCTTCGGAAGACCATAGGCACGAGGAAGAAGCTTATCATTTGATAAGAGGAAAAAATACTCTTTTGCGCTCAAATAATTGATTTTGCGCTCAAGCCTTGCGCTTTCAAACATTCATTGAGCTTGTTCTCAATATTTCTGGCTGGGTTTTTCAAAGTAGATACTAAGTAAGTGTTTTCGTTCAACAAAGTATTCATTTTTGAAATGTAATCTTCTTTATATAAAGCAACAGTGACATTGCCTTTGTCAGCTCTAATGAAAAGGATTTCAGGATAATCTTTGATAAATGATTTTGTAGAATTTACTCGATCGATCAATTTTCTTTCAGAGTTAGTCATGAAAGATTGTGTATTGATAAAATGTTCAAGAGACGAAGCTGTATGTAAGCGTATTCGAGGTTTCAATTTGTCATCTGCATGTCTTATATTATTTCTTATATCTTTAATAATCTCAAAGGTTGTTTGTTTCTTCCAAAAATGTGAAGATAAACTGAATCTTTCACCAAGACGAGAAGTAAACTATGTACATCGTCAAGGATTGTCTCAGTAATCAAATTCACAAACTATTTTTCTCTGAGACTATTTACTGATTCTTCATTACTTTTAAAAGAGGAAGGATCAATATTAATTTCATCGATATGTGACGTAGGTAAATTCGGTTTGTTAAAAGAAAAACAGTAAGGATGGACATTGTTAGAGCTTACATTGTCAAGGTCACTGTTTAATGGGTAAGTCACAAAGTAAGAAATGTTTTTCAATGACTTATTTTTGTTAAGAATACTTTTGTTGTGAAACCAGGAAATCTTTTTGTCAACTCGTAAAAATTCGTAATGTCTCATTTTATAAATAGAATAACTCTGAGTGTCAGTGTGTTTAATAAATAATGAGAATCGCGAATTTCGCAGTTTATAATATTTCTCACGAAAACGTTAAATGACTGAGAAAAATTTACGTGTTACATTTGATTTGGAAAAGTTTAAGAAACGGAAATTAAAAGCGTTGTTAATATATGGCGGTACAATATTTAATTTTACATGAGTATAAAAAATGTAGTTTAATTAATATCTTGATGATCCTTCTGTTTAATGTGATCCATTCTTTTATCGAACAGTACGTATTATAATCTAAGTTTCTTTCTGTTTTAACGGATGAGTTCAATTATTTTACTCTTTATACACACAGTTGCTGAAGATGATCACAAATATACTGATCGAAACGTCCAATATATATCACTTGTAATTTGATTATACATTTCTATATCACCTTGGACTTAATGCTCATTGGGTTCACTTTCTTATTGATATTTGAATTTATATTTTATAAATTTAAAAGAGTAAAATTTTATACTTTATAATTTAAAAAATTTAGTAATATTTTTGTTTTATAATAATTGTTCAAAAGATACGAGATATCGACAAAAAAAATCTGTGGTTGGAGGTGCTGGGATTTGAACCCAGGACTTTCAGCATGCGAAGCAGACACTCTACCACTGAGTTACACCCCCAGTTGATAAGAGACACCTTAAACTTGCTCTACTCGAACAGTCTTATCTTTTTTTATTCTGTTTTTATAAATGTATTATTATATAAAACGGGAAAATTCTTTATTACGACTTTATCTATTATTTTATAAATATCTCATTACAATAATTAAATCTTATACATACTTTGTTCTACTACAAATATTTTGCAAAACATTTTTCAATATTGATTTTCTAGTTTTTCTTTCATTTACAAAAATCACAATATTTAAACTGACTGTAAATTTTTACAGTTCCAATAATACCGGAATTTCTTTATGACATTAAACATCCTAATGCAACATTAAGCGAACACTTGGAAGAAAGCAACACGTTTCGACGAACAACAACCACCATTTCCACCACCGTCACCACTGTGCCGTCAAAAACGACAACATCAAAATGTATGTGTCCTCCAAACATATCGGATTCTCAACAAGTAGAGTTTATACAGGAAACAATCTCTTCTACAGAACTACCGGGTAAAATGTTTATCGCCGAATTAGAGGAATTAAAATGTTTTTACAAAAATTTCTACAAAATCTTTCGGCAAGTTTAATTTTTTCCTGATTTTCTTTTTATATTTTAGAAGTTAGCACTGTAATCAATCTTACATTGTCGGAATCGAAGGAAAAAGAACAGAGACATCGGGAATTACTAGAAGAGACTGTGGCGGTGGGAATGATGTTCGCTTCCAAGGCTTTTGTCCAATTGTTAGCTAACCCTATAGTCGGGCCCTTGACCCACAAGTAAGTCTTGGTATTTCTCACAGTCGTCTTTTATTCAGAAGATGTATTAGTTTCGTGCGATGAATTTGTTGAATAAAATTATACGGATCAAAGTTACAGCGCTATAGATTTTTTATCAATTTTTTTCAGGATTGGTTATAGTATACCTATGTTCACCGGATTTATTATCATGTTTCTGTCCACGCTAATTTTCGCTTTTGGACGAAGTTACAGCATACTTTTTCTTGCGCGTGCTCTTCAAGGTATCGGTTCGTCGTGTTCCAGTGTTTCCGGTAAAGATTCTATATATATTATATTTCATATTGATTCAATAGTATACCAAATGAGAACATTAGTATATGATATTCATAAAATCAAGCAGTGCTCTGTCGTACAAGCATCGGTGGTTCAGTGGTAGAATGCTCGCCTGCCACGCGGGCGGCCCGGGTTCGATTCCCGGCCGATGCAAGGTTTAATATTTTTGCAAATTTTTGTGTTTTTAAATTTTACAAAAGAATTATTTTTTATTTATTTTATTTTGATAAAGATTTTATAATTTTATAATCAGACAAAAAAATTTTATTTTACATTGTAAAATCTTGCAAGTTTTAAATTTTATATAAAATAAAATGATAAATATTAATTTTTTATGGACATATTACACATCTTTGTAAAATGTAAAAATAAACGAACGCTTCCGTTGACAAATAAATATTTTATCACCACTCGATCGCCGATGTGTTATACGTATTACATAAGTGGGATATGTACATTACATATTCGCAACACTTTCTATAACAGGTATGGGTATGTTAGCGGAGAGATATCAGGACGACAAAGAGCGCGGTAACGCGATGGGTATAGCGCTGGGCGGTTTGGCTCTTGGTGTTCTTATAGGCCCCCCGTTCGGCGGAGTAATGTACGAATTTGTAGGAAAATCCGCCCCGTTTTTAGTTCTTTCCGCGTTAGCTCTTGGCGATGGATGTAAGTAAATAGCTTGTTATTTTTATTAGTAAAAAAAGATTTATCATATTTTACTATTATTTGTATTTTTTAGTACACATGTGTATGTATAAAACACTATAATTTTTCCTGTACAATCAAGTATTGCAGCTTTTGATGCTTCAACCGTCGGTCGTGTACACGGAAGCAGAACCGCCATCGCTTAAGTCTCTCATCACCGATCCCTATATTATTTTAGCAGCCGGTAAGAAAAAAATACTCTATAAAATATAAACAAATTAAATAAATAAAACATGATCAAGAACGAAAGTTCAATTATTTGCGCGTTTATCTATTTGGCAGGCGCAATAACGTTCGCGAATATGGGTATCGCTATGTTAGAACCGAGTTTGCCGATATGGATGATGGACACAATGGGCGCGAGTCGCTGGAAACAAGGTGCCACCTTTTTACCTGCGAGCATCAGTTACTTGATCGGAACAAATCTTTTCGGACCACTTGGCCATAAAATGGGCAGGTAAGTCTAATATATTTAAACAAAGAGGCACTGCATAAACACAAAAATATTTCAATTTTGATAATGACGAGAAAAATGTATTCTATAATTTCTGGTCTATTATTTTTTGTTCGATAATTTATAAGCGTGAAATAAAAAAACTTTGTTTCTGGAGGTGGCCTAGAAATATTAGAGATTACTTGATATATCGCCCGGATAGCTCAGTCGGTAGAGCATCAGACTTTTAATCTGAGGGTCCAGGGTTCGAGTCCCTGTTCGGGCGAATATTTTTTGTAAATTAGCCTGATATATATTTATCCCGCACATTTGTTACAGATGGCTGGCTTCGCTAATAGGTCTTGTCGTTATTGGTATCTGTCTGATGTGTGTAAGTACACTATATATTTTTCTTATCACAAGTGCAATATACAACTGTCATTTTTTTTTAACGTTGCGATGTACATGAAAGATATTTATTTCGTCACAGAATTTCTGCCGAGGCAATTAAAATTTTATGAACGTCAAATTAAAGACGATATTGATTAACATTTTTTATGAATGTTTCAATTATAAACCATGACAAAGTTTCTGACTTAATTTGTGTGTATCTGATGTAAATTAACAGATAATATCAAAATCGCAAGTATATAATTAAATTATTTAATCTACAAAATTACACAACTCTTTATCGTAGATTCCACTGGCAAGAAGTATTGATCATTTAATTGTACCAAACGCGGGTTTGGGATTCGCAATCGGCATGGTGGATAGTTCAATGATGCCTGAGTTAGGATATTTGGTGGATATAAGACATACCGCTGTTTACGGAAGCGTTTACGCAATAGGTGACGTGGCATTTTGCTTGGGTTTTGCTATAGGTGTGTATACAACATAGTTTTTTTTAGCGTTAAACGTTACAATAACCATATAAACAAAATTAAAAAAAAAAGAGATAAAAATTTTGCTTGCAAAATATTAACCTTGCATCGGCCGGGAATCGAACCCGGGCCGCCCGCGTGGCAGGCGAGCATTCTACCACTGAACCACCGATGCTCGTGTGATAGTCTTCCAATTCTGATTTCCTTTTCAGACACGATTTCGTTTAAAAACACTTTACTAATTATAATTATTAAAATAAATTTATTAAAAATTTATTAAGAAAAAAATAAAATTATTTGTGTGCCTCTAAAGATTAATCTTTTGTTTTGTATAAAATATAAAAGTGTTGTGCTATTTTGTTGTAGGTCCTGCTCTGAGCGGAACTTTGGTCAATAGTATCGGTTTCGAATGGATGCTTTTTGGCATAGCTTTGTTGAATTTTATTTATGCACCTCTCATGTATTTCCTAAGAGCTCCGCCGACCAAAGAAGAGAAAAAGGTAACATTATTCACTCTGCACACGCGTATGTTTTTAAATGAATTTACAAGAGAATCTCGTGCGTTAAAAAAATTCCGTATCAAATTACAGTCGTTAATAATTGGAGAAAAGTCATCCGTGCGTTACGTCACCTACCAGAATGAAGAGGAGGACCAATAAAACCATAATTTTCAACGTTAGCTTTATTTTACTGCACATTTATCTGCAGTTTTTTTTTCTTCAATTTTTCTAACACGTGCTAAACCATTTACTGTTTTATTTCGTTAATATTTATTTATACTTTCTTTTTAATCTAAGATATATAAATTGTAATAACTAAAAAACACGAAGAGAATTTTTAGTTTCCTTTCTCTTTGTGATTATTTTATTTTACTAGATATTTTCTCTTTATTGTTTTTATTATATCATTTATCATAATTTGTTGCTCCTTAATATATTACTAAAATATATTCATATTTGTTTTAATAAATGATATAGGAAGTTATAAACATCGACAATAAGCGCAACTGTTGACACGCACTTGATAAATGTTTGACAAACTAATGTGTAAAATGTAAAATTGTTTGTAACCAAGTAACATTTTCCTAACAGATTGTCGACTTACATGTTGTCGATTTAAAAAAAAAAAGAGAAAAAAAAAGAAATCTTACAAAATAGATTCAGTGAAATTGCACAACACCACACACTCGATATAATAATATCGAAAGTAAATAGTCTATAAAAGAAAAACGAGAACAGATATATCTTGCTAAATATATATTTAAACTTGCTATATATAGAGTTTGAAGAATCGCGAAAATATTCTCTGGAGAAGACTAGCCGTAATAAAAGAACATATAAATATGTTGTGAAATTATATCTCTGTGTATTCTCTATGCATCATCGGTACTCATCATGATACAAAGATGAGTATGCAAAAAGCGCATTGTGCATTGTAACTTAATAGGCGAATTATAGTAACGACTAAAGCCTGAAGTAATTAAATTGTGAGAAAGCCAAAAAAAAAAAGAGAGAGAGAAGAAAAAGTTACTTATATCTTAGAATGATAGAGAAATATATTTGTTAGTGTTTTAAGATATTATTGATAAGAAAAAAATAAACAAAGAATAGAGAGACGCGATGCAAAAGTTACTCTTAAATATAAATCCACAAGGCTTACAGTTAGAGATTTAAATTGCATATTCTAAGGCTTATCGCAGAAAACCAAATGCATGGAAAAAGTATTGAGAGCACGACTTTATCGAGCAAAGTTATAAATTGAGTGTTAATAAGTGAATAAAAACAAATATTGAAATGAGATGTTATATATAGGAGACAGGACGCGTATGACGATTGGGATCGCGTGGTCGGTAAATCGTACGGGGAAAAAGTTGTCCAGGACGTCGAGGTGACAAATTGACGCAAAATTCAGTCTCAAAATAAATAAGAAGAACTGCCCGATGTGGTTTCCTTGAATGGCTGCAGGGAAACCGGCGTGATAAGGACGGTCGGGTGTTTTAAAGAGTTCTTCGTACGGAATTCGCGGTCTAGTTTAGATTTGAACTAAATTTATTCTCGTCGCGAACAAACGACGCGACCGTTCACGCGAGATGTCCTGGCGCGTGCGACTTACGGAGAAAAAAACGCACGTCGATCCCGATGTCGTCGCGGGTTGAGAAAAACGAGCGGACGTACCGCGAGCTCTTGTTGCGAATCCCGACGTTTCTCGACAAACTCTTCGTAATTATCTTTTGTTCTCCACCGTTTACAAAACGCATGCCGGCAAAGAGTGTGTGAAGAAAATCACGGGATATGCAGCAACGAAGAATGAAAATATTATCTGAAATGCATATTAAAAATGCGGAAAGAAGGAGAGAGTGAGAGAGAAAGAGTGGAAATAGAATAAAGAGTGGAAGTAGAATAAAATACAATAATAGAATAGAGACGGGTTGCGCGCGCGCGGAGCGTTCGCGGGATCTGCGAGTCATACGATAAACTCTATGAGGATTCGCGGCGGGAAACTCTAGTAGCGACGATTTATTTGCTTCCCGAACGAAGAAATCGGCCGGCCGAACAGACCCCCTTCTCGAAAAATAGAAAACGTTCGTAGAAGCAATATAGAAAGTAGCGTAGCAACACACACGCGCTTAATGCGTGTGTAATATCAAAATAAGCGCATATGTGCAAAATCTATTACGTGTCGCTCTCTATGTGATGTATCTTCGTGTAAATGTTACTATACTTGGGGAAAAAAATATTGTCGTGTATTTATTATCTATCGATATATCTCTTTAATCGTGTATTTTAACGTGAGCAGAATATTCTTGCTGAGATCCTAAGCTACTCGAAGATTTTCGCCTGTAAGGGCAAATAAGACATTAGACATGTGAAGAGAAATGTGTAGTTGCGCGTCCGCAGATATTATTTAGAATCATTTCGTAAGCGTATAATAATATTAAAAAAAAAAAAGAAAAAAAAATCATTAAGCAGCGTTATAAAAGTAATAAGAGCGTAAATAATTACTAGAAATTTAGAGTTATAGTTAATCGCAAAAAAAAACAGTCTATATTAACGCCGTATGTCGTTCGAAATATCGTTGGTGTCAAATCTATTGTTCGCGTATATAATTTAAAAAAAAAAAAAAAAAAAAAAAAAAAAAAAAAAAAAAAAAAAAAAAAAGGGGTCCGTGAAAGCTTCGGAGGAAACGGTAAACAAGGATAAGGATCCGACGGGTATCAGAACCTACAGCTTTTCACTGCGGATTCCGTTACACAAGGTGCGTAAATATTTACGTGCCTACTCCCGGTACGAAGCGCGAGTCAATTCGATTCGCGGATCCGTTTGCCGTAACGCTCGCCCCGTCGAAACTACATATATATTTAAAGTATGTATATGAGATCCATATACATACGTGGAAAAGAGGAGAAAGAAAAAAAAAATTATATAACGGAAGTTGCGAGCGAGGAAGAAAAGAGAAGACAACAAATATACATGCGAGCCGAAATTGTGACGATTTTTCGAGCCGTGCGCGCATGAATTTTTCAAAATTGATATTTTGTTCTTTGCAAAGAGTTTAGTCTCATTTTATATAAAAATTATTACACAATACAGAGAGTTTGCTTCACACAAATATTCTAACGCGGTTTGTTGTTACTGATCATTGTCTCGAAATGATTATTGTAAAACGAAATGATACGGTGATGTCGCGAATATTAAGTAAGTATGTCGCATAGACTGTATTCGCACAGAGTATTTTACCGATCCGTCGTTCCTCTATATATCTGTAAATATATAGCAAAAAGTAATTTTAAACACGATGTTGAACATTTATCGCCGCTGAGATACCTTGAAACGACAAGTTACATCGCATATCCGATTTTCCCGATATAGCTTCGGTGCATGATCTTTGTCTTCACTTTGAATTTTGTTCTCCCGCTCAATATTTATACATGTATATATACGTACGTGTATATGTGTGCTCGCGTGGTGCGCGATACAGTATAATATTTTACGTAACGAAATTTAAAAACAATTGTTTTTTATCCGCATACAACGTAACTTGCAACGAGCGCACTCTTGCGAAAAGAGCAAAATTGACGTTAAAACGATATTCGAGTAATAATATCGACAAAACCTTCAATCTCTGTGTTATTCTGCCGTTTGTTTGTGTTTCATGGAAAAAAAAATACGTTCGTATCGTCGTTAATCTTTTGCGTTGGAATTGTGGATACATGATTTTTTCCGCATTTCACGTGCGATTTCGACAAATTAAATTAATTTAATCCACAACGATAACGTGTATATCTGCTGAAATACAGAGATTATATAGCATATATCAAATCTTATATATACAACGTTCTTACCGGAATAAATTAGAACTAATATCTGTGGTGTAGAGTAATTCTAAGAATAAATGTTGTAAGAGAGGAAAGAGATATTAAGTTGCAAAACTATATCGAGCACGAATGATACGCAACAACGGATCCCTGATTCCAACGGAAGAAATTAATATGTAATACACACACACACACACACACACATATAACAACGAAGTACTCTTTCCGATAGCGTGATTTCTCCGTGATAAAAAAAAAAAAATCCAGTCTGTATATCGATTCGATATCGGCGGCGGCCGAGGCTTTTTACTGTAACGAATTGCAGATGCAATCAACGTGACTGTTTATTAATCAAAGCGAGCAAATTGTGAGAGAAAAATCTGTAGAAACGTGTCGTTATTATACGCGACACGTGTTTCCGGCAAATTGAAAATAACGTATACGATACCAGTTTTCGCGCGCGCGCACACAGTTTTAATCTGAAAGAAGAAGCGAATTGTAACCGAAATCGAGAAAAATTAATCAACGATAATCGTCAACGCTCACGTGTGCAACAAAGATCGCGTAAAACAACCAACTAAATGAAAAGAGAACATTGTGATGGGATTTTATTCCAAAATTTTGCCGCGATTATTTTTCTCAGAATCAAAACTGGAAAAAAACTCACTCTGTCTGATTGTTTATTTTTGTTTGTAATTTCTCACGATGTACGTTCAAATTATTTAATTAACGGAATAAAATCCTTTCCAAATGTCCTTCGAAATCCTCCCCCCTCCTCCGTTCACTTTCCGCAAGAAATAATACGCATAACAAATGCGGATCAACAAAAACTGCAAGTATCGTCGTGCGTTATTCGATTGCCGCAGTACACAATGGTGCTTTCGCGTTGTGAACGTGTTAAATAGAAAGAGAGAAAGAGACAGAGAAAAAAAGATGCGAAACAGCACAGTATTTGTTGGCGGCTGCTATTGTGAACAGACAATAAGCAAAATGAAACAGTGCAAAACCTTCCCTCGCATTCTCACATTACGATCGTCGTCGTCTCTCGCGAGTAAACAATAATGACGATCAAATAAATACGATTCATTGTTGAATATAATAAAATTGAAAAACTTTTCACCGCGATTTTGAAATCCCCCGATTACATTGAAGAAAAAACAAACGCAAAGTATACATTTCTTCGTTCGGAAGGTATTGGACAACGCTTGTCTATGTATTCGTCACATGTTACAACGCTTTACAGTTTCGGCAGCAGCCAAACTCGCGTTTTATCTCGCGTAAAAAATTGCAGTTTGTATAAGGTAACCTATTTAAAACAAATCTTGTATTGTTATTATCGTAGATATCTAACAAGCTGGTGTATGGGTCCGACTTGCTTGTGTAATAATCAAGATGAAAAAAAAAAAAAAAAAAAAAAAAAAAAAAGAATAGAATCAATGACGAGAGAGAATTGTATTATCTTTAGAACATTTGTATATTCCCTTACTTATTGCGCGTGTTGAATGTTTGATATACATATGTCGTGCGACGGCAAGATCGCCAAGAAAAAAAAGAAAAAGACAAACGCTTATCGTATTGCTCTGAGAAATTTCTTTTTTGAGTGAACAAAAGGCTGGTCGGATATTGAGAAAATTAAGAGAGATGAGGGATAAGAAAGATAATCGCACGCTCGTTCGTACATCTTTTCTCTCGTTTTTGTATCTCGTTGCGTTCGAATTGAAAACAAAAAAAAAAAAAACACGCCGGTCTTGTAAAAATCGCCACCCGAATTTCGTTGTGTGCGATTAGTGTGTTTGAATCGCGTTGAACGTGTACGGGGGAAAAAAAAAAAACAACAATATAAACGCAGTTGTGCAAAACTAAACTAAACACTACTACTTCTATGTGTATAAGAGTTGAGATCACAGAATAAATATGGTCACTAAATATATATCACATTTATTAGAAACTAATGATATGATAGGACAATATTCACAACATTGCAGACGGGGAAGAAAAGACGGGAATGAAAACGAAAAAAAAAACAAAAAAAAAAAAAACAAGGATGGTTAACTCGTTGTAACTATTTGCTGTTTATCCTAATGTCTCTATACATATATGTGTGTATAACGTATTTATGTGTAATACAAGAGAAGATGTGTTATGTCGAATAAATAAGTTAAATCGATCTCGAGAGAGAGAGAAAGAGAGAAACTATTTCTTTTCTATGTGTGCGCAATTAAGTGTATTAACCTTTTTTTTATTTATTAAATAAAACACTGCTGATAAGTCGCTTAATTGCCGTGTAGAAAGTTGTAAATCTGTTCTTTCTTGCGTGCTATAGCTTTTTGAAAGCGCGCATTAACGTCGACGCAATTTTATATACAGCAAGCGCAATCTGACGAATACTACACACAATTCGCCGGCTTTCTCATTAAAAGTATCTCTATCGAATGGTATGTGGTATATATCATCAACACGTCTATACGCGATCACGCGTCGTTGCGATGGTTTTTCTAATAAATAAAGACATTCCGCGCTTTCCTTCGTGAACGTATTTCATCGTGTAATATCTATTGACATCTAATAAGACTTTTTGGAGCAAAAATCTGAAGAAGCCGTCGGCAATGTTTCTTCCATTAGCGTTATCAGTAATGCTAATTACGTGTCATTGCGAAGGCGATGTTTTGCCACACACTCGCGTACAAGACGATAGCACGAAAAATATCAGAAACTTCGAAGATTTTTTTTTTCGCGTCGACCATTTTGTTCCTCGCGCGCACTTTGCCGGAGCGCAAACGGCCACGAAACAATTTTATCACAAAACTTGTCGATCATGAGCGAGCGAGCCATGCTAATTACTTATCACTGTCAACTCCGACACTGTTCCGATACTTCGCGACACTCGCGTATTACGGATATTTGCGCGCGAAAGGATAATAATCGCGAGAAATTCGAGATAATACGTACAGAGTTCCGTTCCGTGTCGTGTGCCCGCCATGACTGCCCGCCAGTCCGAGTGTATCGAATAGCGCGCGCGATACTTCGATTCTCGAAATATCGATTCGACGCGCGCAGCAGTGTCGGTACTGTCGGTTACGTTTCTAGTTACCTGTCTGATCTAGTGACTTTTCTAGAAACCAAAAAAGCCGCATATACACCAGGCCGTAGCGCTGTAGCAATGAGGATCGCCCAAAATCGCGGGAAACGCGTCCCGCTTCAGGATTTCAGCGAGACTAGTTTGTAATAGGTAGCTCTCAAAATAATAAGGACGTCCGAGAGGTCGGGATCAGGCGTCGTGCGAAAGCTGTCGCGATATAGAAATGAACGACAGTCAGCCGGCCGAGGTGAGTTTGACTATTTACAAAATAACAGGTGACCCTCGAAATCCGAGGTTGACCGTTGATGATCAGCGGTAGTGGAAAATGTTTTCGACTTGTGTGCCCATACTGCTGGTGTTTCGTGATTTTTCTGGGTGGCCGATGTTGAAGTGACTGATACACTTCCATCATTTCCAATGCACAAGATGCTGGAGTCTGGAAGTGCTTGACTGATCACAACGTTATGAATGCCAATGGCATGGAGGCTAAACAAAGCGTCCATATCTGTTCGCGCATTCCAAGCCAGAAAAATCACTGTTTAATCGTTAGAAGTGTTTATGTCTGTAATTATATAATGTGATACACAAGCTTTTCTCTTGTGATATTGCAGAATGTGAAAATGCGAAAGGTGCAAGAAAATTCGATTGAGAATACTGAGAGCACAGATGAGAACAATGTATGCAGCAGCATCAAGGACGAGCCAATCTCCTCTCCTGTTTCCAACATCATGGAGGAAGAGATATCTTCCGAACAAGCAATTGTTCCGAACGTTTGTGTTGTCGAATGTCCATGGGTGCTGGGACAGTTAGCATGGGCTAGAGTTGGCAATTTCCCATTCTGGCCCTGTGTTGTGACGCTTGATCCCGAAACAATGACATATCACAAGTTTAGAGGTAAAAAGTTTTATATAACCTTAGAATTTTTTATCATTGTGGCGCATTTAAAGAAAAAATAATTAAAAACTAATTAAAATTTTTATTTACTTCAAATTTCTTATTAATTATTGCTTATTACTATTTTGTGTATATGTAAAAAATTTGATAAATTGATTAATGAAAAGTAATTATTGAACAGATTTTTTATTATTTCTTGTATATATTCTTGTGTACAGTTTCATCTAGGTCAAGTGTCTTATTAGTACATGTTCAATACTTTGGAGACAAAGAACGCCACAACTGGGTTACAAAAAATTGCATGATGGAATTCACAAGTATTGAGGATTTCATGAATCTTTCAAAGACGTTAACACCTGAGATGAAAAAGAAGGATCCCAAATATGCTGCCGCTTTGGTGGTGAGGAAGGCAAAGAAAAAATGGAATGAAGCTGTAAAAGAAGCTTTGGAGGTGCAACAACTGACAATTGAAGAAAGAAATGAACGTTTTGCCCCAAAAAAGAAGAGAAGGACTGAAAGGACAAAGAGGAAATTCTCGACTGACTTCGATAAGCCTAATGTTAAACGCACTAAACCTAATAATGTACTATCAAAATTCTTTCATTATTTTAGCATGAACTTGATTGTAGAGCTTTCATGTGAATTATATAATTATTCTTCAGGTACATAATGCGGAAAAGTCGAGCGTGTCATCGCCTTTGCCACATCAGTATGAAATAGCGAAACCAAAAAAAAAATCACGAATAAGAAATGGTAAACTGACGCCGAAATTTTCAGACACCTCATCAACTCCTTCATCTCCCTCGAGTCATAGAGATTTTGTAGACGATTTAAAAGCCATTAAAAGCGAAGAGGACATATTCGAAATCTATTACCAAAGAAATAAAGAATTAATGATAATTGAATATCCGGACACTCCGGAGGAGGAGATAAAAGAATACTTGCGAAGAACTTGGAATGGTATGGATAAGACTTTTCAACACAAGTATGAAGTGCATCTGACGGAAACCGGTAGCACGCACTCGAAAGAGAGCTCTCCGATTCGTGACGATGAGATCTCGATCGAGATAATTCACGTGAGTACGAAGGACGCTAAAAGATTGAGAAGCAAAATAGAGAGGGAGGAAAATTCCGTCGCGGTAGAAACGAAACGGTATAGGCCCTACAATATCTTTAAAGGTCTAAAGCAAGAAAGAGTCTGTCAGATTTGCGAGAAAACAGGCAAGTTGACGAGATGCAAAGGACCTTGTTATTCTTATTTTCACTTGTCTTGCGTAAAACCTAGCGAGTCTAGTCCAGAGCATTCTGACGAGAGCGCGTCGGACGATAAAATACTTGAAGATTTGAACATAATTAGACAAAGTATTACGAATAGCGGCAATAAAAATAATGGTAATTATGATAACAATTAGATATAAGTAAATATCGTTATGGTATTGTAACAGTTACTTAAAAGGAAATGACTTATATATATATATATATGGTTATATATATATATTTTTGGTTTAATGTTGATACTTTACTCAATTCTCTTGATCAAGAAGACGAATGCATAGTAGGTTGATTAAAGAATTATAGATTAAAGAATAATAATACATATGAATACCATTAATCGTAATTCCAAATCCAGGTAAATCGGAGGAGCAAGAAGATGAGAATTTCAAATGTATCGATTGCCTGTCTGGGGTGGCACCTGCTTGTTTTATATGCAATGAGAGAGAAGGAGATAGAATACGGTGTATAGTGCCCGCGTGCGGAAAGCATTATCATCCCGCATGCTTAAAATCGTGGCCTCAGGTAAAAAAACTTTTGTTTCCCGTTCTCCTTCTCTTCGTAAGTACTACATAATTCAAACGAGAATATCGATTAATTACTTTTTTCTCGTCGTTCTTATTTCAGTCGCATTGGCAAGGTGGACGTTTGACCTGCTCGTATCACGTGTGTCACACGTGTAGCTCCGATAATCCTCAGGACAATCACTCGCGCGCTCCGAACGAAAAAATGGCAAGATGCGTTCGTTGTCCTTCGTCTTATCACGCGTCCACGTTGTGTCTACCGGCAGGTTCCGTATTACTGACTGCTAGTCAGATCGTATGCCCGAAGCATTACAAAGCACCTCCATTAAATGCATCATGGTGTTTTCTATGCCCACGTGGTGGAAGTCTTATTTGTTGCGACACGTGTCCGAATTCATTTCATTTGGAGTGTCTCGGTAAATTTAACGCATTGAGAACCATCACGTGTTTGGATTAACACGCTAAGCTCTAAGGTACATGTAAATTTATTATTTCTTGTAAATTAGGTATTGACGCACCCGACGGTGGATTTATCTGCGAAGATTGCGAGACAGGCAGATTACCTTTGTACGGAGAGATCGTGTGGGCGAAACTCGGCCATTATCGGTGGTGGCCGTCTCGTATATGTTATCCGCAAGAAATTCCTGAAAAAGTAGAATCTTTACCTCATAGTCCTGGTAAATTTTGCGTAATGTTTTTAGGGTCTAATGATTATTATTGGGTGCATAGGTAAATAGAAATATTCTCTTTTTTACGTGAAAATTATCCGCTTCGGGAATTAATGCTTTATCTTTTCTGTGATCTCTTTTCAGAGGCCGCGTTTTCTTGTATCAAGACGGCGACGCGAATATAAAGGCGCCCATCGGTAAAAAGACTGTGACAGAGGAAGCATATCAAATAGCTCTGCAGGAGGCGAATAAACTGCATCAACAATTGAAAGCGCAACGGTCTAGGACTAAGGAATCGAAAGCATTAAAACCGCCACCATATGTAAAATTAAAAGTATGATTTGCATTAGATCTGTTGTTTCGGCTCATTCGTTTTTCACATATCTATCATTTTTATCATTAATTTGTCATAATTTAACAAGATTGTAAGAAAACGGATTCTAATGAAACCGAGTGTGTGATAGGTCAATAAACCGGTGGGTAATGTGAAGCCAACCGAAGTCGAGGGTAATGTGGCGTGCGAATGCAATCCCGAATGGAGTACTCCGTGTGCACCCGGCACGGATTGTCTTAATCGTATACTGCTGGTTGAGTGCAATCCTGCGATATGTCCGGCTGGTTCAAAGTGTATGAATCAGTCGTTTGTGCTGCGACAATATCCGGAGATGGAACCGTTCCACACCGAAGGTCGCGGATGGGGCTTGAGAAGTCTGGAGTTCATCCAGTCGGGACAGTTTGTAATCGAGTACGTAGGAGAGGTCATAGACGAGGCCGAATATAAACGTAGATTACAGCGGAAGAAGGAACTGAAAAATGAGAATTTTTATTTCTTAACGATTGACAATAATCGGACGATCGATGCGGAACCAAAAGGAAATCTTAGTCGATTTATGAGTGAGTAAAATTGTACGGTATCGCAAAATAAACGTGAGAGAGAGAGATAGATAGAGATAGATAGATTACAACGCCAACGATTATGTCACGTTATTTACAGATCATTCTTGCGCTCCGAACTGCGAAACGCAGAAATGGACGGTAAACGGAGACACGCGCATCGGTCTATTTGCGTTGCGTGATATACAGCCTGGTGAAGAACTGACGTTTAATTACAATTTAGCGTCCGATGGGGAAACGCGGAAAAAGTGTCTTTGCGGTGCATCAAATTGCAGCGGTTTTATCGGTTTAAAAGCACAAAAGCAACAATTGCCAACGCTGCAAACGACATCGGCCATATTACCAAAATCTGCTTTACAACTAAAGAAGATTGATAAACGATCCAAAAGGTACGTATACCATGATATCCTACATTATTATCGCCTTGTAACTCTTATCACAGTAGTGTGGTGATAAAAGTTATAACTGATAAGATTAACAACTTCCGCTCTTATTTCAGATTCAAGAAATATACGTGCTGGCGATGTGGGGAAATAATATTGGATTATAACATACTTACAATTTGCTCACAAAGAACATGCGGCAAAAAGTATCATGCCGCGTGTGTGGAAATTGACGATGTAGAAAATAAATTCTGCTGTCCATGGCACTTTTGTTTAGAATGTGATCGTCGAACGACAGTGCACTGTTCATTCTGCAGTAAAGCGTTTTGTCAATGTAAGTCATGCAAATTATTATCAAGAGAAAAAATTAATGTGTGTGTATATATATGTACAAAATTATTTGTTTCTAATAAATTTCAATTTATTTAAAAAATTATAACATCTGATATATATTATTGTGTGTGTTTTAGTGCATTTTGAAGGAAATTTATTTGAGCGAGACAGTGAGAAGGGCGGTTTTGTGTGTAAATTGCATGAAAACTTAGACGTCCACAAGTCCGTCGAGGACGAGAAAGAATATTCGGATAACGAAACAGATAAAGAATATTCTTCCACAAGTCCGAGTTCTAGTAGTCCAATTGTAATGGAAAAGGTTACAGGCCGAGAATCGTCACCAAGAGTTTCGATCGTAGAGGTGAGATGAAACCTTTCTATCTGTGTCATTAGTAAAAAAACAACAATTTATCGCGATTATTGGAGAATCACAATTCTTAGTTGTCAACCGATTATATACATATATTAATGATTTAGTAGTTATCAATTTATAACGATACTTCCGTGTGCATTCATATTGCGACTAGCGTTTTGTATCTTTAGTTATATATCTTTATATAATTTGCGCAATCAGTAGTTGTATATTGTTTTGGTGGTGGTAGAGGAGCACGAGAGAGACAGTTTTATGCTGAGATTTAAATAGGTATCAGAGCATACAACTTGTTAAAATTATCCTTTTCTCTGCAGAAACAAGAAAAGAATGTATAAATAAAACGAATACATTTGTAATTCATTATGAAAAGAAACTGGATTTTTGTTACTTTCACTTCATTCTGACAAATTCGCAGTATTTTATTTTGAAGTTTTTACTTCAATAATAATACTTCTGTTCTATTTAACTTAGAGAATTTGTAGAATTCTATTTATAACATTCATAAGAGACGTTTGTATTACACAAAAAGAAAGAAATAGAACGTAAGAGACAATGCGCGCGTATAGAGTATATAATTATATATATAGATATATGTAAAATTATAAATAGAATTCTCTTTCGAAAATTCTATTGAGAATTACGAAATCATTAAAAATGTTACATTTATCTAATAGTTTGTATATAATATTATATGTATATGTTATATAAATATATTTATATCATCTGTATATATATAATATTATGTATATAATTCAAAGACAAATTTTACTTAAATTCAATATCGCTATATTATAAGAAAATCAAAACATTCAAGCATTATCGTATTCTTTTGTGACATAATGAGAATTATATTGTTTATTAACAAGAGTATATTGTAACATTAGAGATAACATGTTTTCGAGGAAAAAAACAAAATGCACTTACATTATTTTTTTTTAACTTTTATTTTTCATTATTCCCAATATTTCCTACACTCCTTTTTTTAAATTGGCAACATTTGGTAAAACACACATTATGTTTAACTTTTACTTGCCATACAACGTGACAGTGCGTTCTCACTGTATAATGTATTGTTATGAAGTAGTAGTAAATGTGAGTAAAAGTGTATATTGATGCTACATTTATAAACGTGTCCCGCAAATTAGTAAGTTTCTTTCATTATTATCATTATTATTATTAAAATTTGTTTAACACGTTCACTGCGAAATGTCAGCGTGTTGTCGACAAACAAGTTTGTTTCATAGGCCGGTGTCAATACGTTGTCGCACGTTTCTACTTGCAAAACCGCACGGAATCAAATTTGATCCGCTGAGATCAAGTCCAAGACCTCGCAGTGAACGTGTTAACTTCGAGAGACGACATGGTGAGTAATAACGTTCAATTTTTATAAAAAAAAAAAAACTTCCTAAAATTAGACAATGTTTGTACAATGTGCAAGATCATTACGTAGTTTTTAAGAGTATCTCTTTCGTTTATTTTATAAATATGAATACGTGTATATATATATATATGTATATGTATAATTTTTTTCTATTTGTATTTATATATTATTAAGTGATCACTTCTCTTTTTTTGTTTCCTTTTTACGGATATAGTAATAAATGCAATTTAAATTTAATAATTCAAAATTTGAATTATTAATTTTTTATCACGCTATTTGAATTATTTAATTCTTTATTACGCTATTTCTTCTCATTTATGAAACAAAGAGAGATGGTCATTTAACTCAAACATCCTTTATATGTTTTTCTTATATAATATAATATTTTATTTTTTTAATATACATTATTAAGAGCATGAATTACTGTTAACATATACATAACTGTTCAAAACAGCATCGTAATTTTTGTGACGATTGGTTTTAGCAATAATAATTTCTCACAGGTTGATTTGAGCAGCGAAGAAAGCGAAGAATCTCAAAAGGAGGAAGAAGTCAGAAATCTCGAGACTACATCTGTATCGTGCGATGCAAGTTCAAAGGCAAAAAAAGAAAAACCTCAAGTGAAGGATTTAAGTAATCTCACATCTAGTCAATTGGAAGCTATAATTGGTGGTAGTTTAAATGAATATAAATGAATTACTCCGATATTTGAGGAATCCTGTTCCGCACATAACGAACATTATGTATATAAATCTGTACAAGTTTTTGTACAAGCCACTCCGACTAATTTGTTTACTGCGAAGCATTTGTTGTTTATGCTCCGCAGGAAAGGAATCAGTCGGAATGACTGTATTTATGTCACACATACATACATATATATGTGTGTAGACATCTATATGTATTCATGTAACACTATAAAAACATATATAGATATATCTATACATGTATTTATACAATCTAAATACATATATCTATATATCTGCATGTATATATATATATATGCGTGTATTTTTAGAAATTAAGGATTATATATTAATATGTAAACTGACTTTGTATATACTTAGTATTATTTTAATAATTAATCAATAATTTATTATTTTCTACAGTATAATTAGAATACATTTGATAGTCTGCATTTTTACGTTCTTACGAATATTTATCATAGAATTAATTGTTTTTTATATGAACGAAATATAGTGCCTTGAAAGCAAACTAGGCAAACAACTAGAACCAATTACATTTCTGATGTTCTCTTCTATGTAATAGCAATTATTTCATAAAATATGTCTAAACATGTAGAATTATGTGACAACATGTAAAATAATCTATATTGTTCTCTTGTTCTTCTTCGGACTTGCAATAAATACTCTCACTGCCACATATTTTGCAAAATTTAGTTTGAACGATAATTATTAATCAAATATTTATAGAAAAATCACTCATTATTTTGTTATAATACATGGCATATATAAAACCAAGTATTATCTAGTGCTGGTTATATGTACATGTATAAAAAAAATAATTTAATCATATATATAAATCATACATATATTAATATATTAATTATATATATTAATCATATGTAAATATATATATGGTTAAATTACTTTGTGTATGTGTGTACACATACGTATATAATGTAAACTAGACAATTACCATACCATACTCATAAAAATTCAGTATTAAGGAAACGCGCGCGCACGCGTGTGTGTGTGTGTGTGCGTGTGCACGTAATTTATTTATTACGAGAAACTTTTGTATGATCTCTAATAAGACTAAGAGAGCGTGGGGAAGGGAAAGTGATCTATAATCGTCACTTTTGACCATCTTGATTTTCTTCAAGATTTTTTTTTTTTCGCATTGCTATCATTGTTTCAGTATGCTTCTTTTTTGCGAATAGTTCTGCATCATGTGTACAAACAAGTGTATAAAGAGAGTTTTTTTAAGAAAAATCGACATTAAAAAAAAAAAAAAAAAAAAAAAAAATTTTAATTTACATCTAAATGTCATATGTAGTTTTATTATTTTTCATTCCAACAAATAATAAACACACAAGAAATATATAGATCATTATTACTTGAAATAGGGTATAATTTATTATTTAAGGAATTATATATACATACATGTCTCTTAGCCATTTATTGTAAGACTTTGCAAAAAAAAAAAAAAACGAACTGAGAAAACATTAAAAGAAACAATGTACGTGAATTGTTGTTGTTTGTGTTATATTTTAAGTTATATACATTCAATAAAGAGTTTTGAAATACTTTCAACCTACAAATATTCCTTATATGTAATCGAAAAATGTACAATTTCCAAATATATAAAGTAGATAAAGTATTACCACATGATATTGTTATACAAGGCTTTTTCTTACATAATTCTCGCGATAAAGTGAAACCATCCGTTATTCATTCTTCGTGCTGCAGTTGTTGCAGTACAATATATAAGATATAGTCGATCTATCAAATCATCAGAAACTATTGCTAGTATAATTTGATAAATATATAATAATATGCTAGTGTATGTACACATTATCACACAATTGTTTTGAAATCTTATAAAAATATTATTTAAACAAAACCAACTTGTTACGTTAAATAGAAGCTACTTTTAAACTTATATGTTTATTTAATACTCTATATACGTTCTAATGTCGTTACATTAATACACATATTAATATACATACGTAATATCCAATAATAAAATTAAATGTAAACATATATCTCTTTTTAATTCAGAAAAAATAGGTTTTTGATATTCAATCATTAAAATGATTGATGATGATAATTTTTTTTATATTGGTGCGTCAATTTAAAATGATAAGGTAGATCGATATATAGTCATACACACATTCTTTTTTTTTATAAATGAGATTCTTTAAATAGCGTGGTTTGGGGAGGAAGTATTATTAGCTTTACACAATAAACATCTTAATATTTTGAAGTTTTATAAGAGACAAAAAAATGTTATACATTGAATATGATTATTTTTGTATTTAAGTGTAAGAAAAAAAACTGTTATTAACATTGTGAGAAGAAATAAAAATTCAAATACAAATTACCAGAATATTTTCTTAGAAAAAAGTACAAATAAAAGCAAATGGAAAGTTATCAAATCCCACGGATTTTTGAACAAAAATCCGTACACACTAGTATTGCTATAATTACATGTAATGTTGTTCAGTATGCTAATTTGTGTGATTCGGTATAAGAAATATTTAGAATGTACATTAGTTTTGTGCCGTAATTTTCTAAATTGCACACAATTGCCGTATATTTTATAAAATATTGATGATTAAAATGCTATAACTATTTAACTTATAATCTCTTAGTTTATAGTTACTGAATAATCGTGCATATATATCAGGAGTATGTATATAATATAAACACGGGAATCAAACTCTCTGCTCACTGCCGTAGTTTTGATACAGCTTTGGACTTTCTTGTGCAGATTGTAAAGAGGAAGTAGTACTTCTCGAACTTGGTAAATTTGCTTCCGAGTTCGACGCTACTGAAATAGTTTCCTCTACCGATGTCTGATTCTTTCGTAATACTGGTGCGACAAAATTTTGACCCGCGGAGAAATCCCTTTTTGGTGCCTACCAGAGTCGATGAGTAATTAATATTTTGAAATCATTTTTTTTTCTATCAAAAAACATTCACATAACTCCACAAAATTTCCAGCTTTTTTATTTTCTAATATAAAAAATATGAAAAATTTAAACTTGTTTGGGGGAAAAGATCAGTGTGTCAAACTATAACACTATTGTATAATACCTTAGATTTCGAGAACGGTACCGCAGCACCAGTTACCAGACCCAAAATACTCAGACAGAGCCCAGTGAGTTGTACCGCGGCTAACGGAGAAAGGCCTCTTCTCACTAGACCTAAGGCTAAAAGAGCAGCTTGCGCTAAAACTGGTGCGGCTCCTGCAGCACCAACTGCCGCTCCGGCCAGTTGACCACCGCCAATGCTCGGCCCGTAAGCAAAACATAAATTGTGTCTATCCACCTAATTTATGAAGATGAATAATGTTATATTACACAAAATACATCTACACACACAAATCATAGTTATATGAGTGTAACATCGAGCGTGTTACAAATTAGAACTAGATTAATTCTATCAAACATACCAAATGTTTTACTACGAGATAGAGCAGACCGAAGGGAGTGATCAACGGACACGCCAAGCTGTAAACGGTTGTCATGGTAAAAACCAACAGCAGCCACGCGTAATGAGCTCCTAACGGAAATTCCCAAAGTACCGCTTTTCTCACGTATATTCTTTCCGCACGACTGCGAGCTATACACAATCTGAAAGTATATAGCGCGAGTTCCGGGAGTCTAACCAATTCCAATCCGGATCCGAGTAAAGCCGCAGTTATGACGTAATTTACAAAAAGAGCACCCTGTAAATTGTGCAATATTGTACAGATTCACAATGTGTATTTTTATTAACAAAAATGATCTGTCGCGTACCTGATCTGGTAAAAATACACATTCCCACGGTGTCATGTCATCGCGAGCATGTACTGTCCAAGAAAAGAACGCTTGAGCACTGGCCAATCCTAAACTAGGCAATATAAGCACCATCAATAATAGCAGAAGTAATGTTTTTCTCATGACAGCACGGTTCAATGTGCTTCTGGTCCAATGCCTCATGAGAGATTCACTTCTACCGACTAACGCAGGCATTATAGCGGCCACCGTGACCAGCATCACGGTAGGCAAAAAGGAAGAGAGTACTGTGCTTAAATTTTTAATTTCTCCAGTAATTGGCAGTTTGTTAACGTTCATTACTACAACCTGAAATAGAAGGTGACGTCATGTATATTTTTAAAATTTGCACGTTTTTATCACAATGTATTTTCGATGAAAAAAAATGTGCTTACCGCCGGTGTAGTAAGAAAAAACAATACTAATCCCAAAAAGAAGTTTATTAACACGGCATTTAAGTACCAGCACGGTCTGGGAATACTTAGATTCTCCCAGAATATATCCGATGGTATCGGCGCGTAATCCACAATCCACTTTACACTAGGCGAAGACCTCAGCTGCTTGCGCATTGTTTTAGCCGCACCGGGCGTACCTGTTAATTACTTGTTAAATCATTTCGTCAATTATAGAGATACATTTTATTGCATTGTATTGTACCTAAAGTTATAAATGCTACTCCAATGGGTTTGCTAAGTGCTAGCTTCTTTTCTTCCTCGACCAACGCTATCAATCGTAATTCCTCATTAGTGTAGAACTCTTGAGCGTCCACTTGCTGCCAATTTAACGGTGTAAATGGAAAATGATTATTCGTACAATAATTAATTTAGCTTTAAAGTAATCTATTACTTACATATATTGTTTTTTTTTTTCGATGTTTACGCGTTACTTACCTTTTTGCAACAATGGCCAAATATTTGCCCGCACGGATAAGGATACATTTTCAAAGGTTCTCTCTTCTTGGAATAACTCTCGCAATATAAGCGAGCCTGTTCCGCACAATCTCTCTCCTCGTCTAATTTCGAAAGGCGTTTTATATCGTACGCCAATGTAATATCTTCTACCGTTAAATTGGGAAACGCTCGTCTAAAAACAAAATCGTTGGAGCACAAAGATGAGAAATACGATCGACACAATATTAAAAATTATTTTCGTACTAATTTGGAAAATGTCAGCACTAAGACGGACAATTTTGTTTTTTTAATTAGAAAAGTTCTCTTTTCTACATACTGAAAATATTCAGTCAGATTCTCAACGGTGCATTCATGCTTTGGTATGTCTGTAATCAACAGTGTTCTTGCTGCGTATTCTCCAGAAGGTCTAGTATCTCGCACCTACAAAAACATATATAGAGATTCTTATGTGATTACTACATACATAAACATCGCGAGACATATTTTGTACAAAGAATAGAAGATATTGTATACAAATAATTCTCGTATAATGCGACATTTCTATAGAACGGAATATCCGCGTTATACGATGAGTTATCTGTATTTTTACTTTGCATGACACAACACCTGTTTTAAGCAACGTCTCATAATAAAGCTGCCCACTGGTAGATAAGATAAGAGCAATATAGTATGCACCCAAATCAAAAGAGAATTGGGATCTAGATTTGATATTGTTGTATGACTGAACACAGCGCTGTCTCCTGGTTGCATGGTTCCATGAAGATTTATAGGTAAAACTATACACAGAGATACAACAAGCATCATGATGGTCAACATTATTAAGCAGCGCTCAAACATAATATATAATAAGCCATCAGGTCCCGCACGCTGCAATAGTTCATCATCCCTAACACAGAAAAATATATATAAGAAAATTACATATGTTATACGTATATAGATAAATAACTTAAGAACTCCAACGGTGACACTAACTTAATCTTGAAAGCGGTAAGAATCCATGAAAGAAATCCTTGGTCCAATTGCGATAGTTGAGAATTAACGGAAGCTTCCACGCATAACGGATCGGTGTCGCGGTTTTCATTAGCGCCATAGAACAGTTCCATCCATCTGTTTTCAGATTTGTACAGCAGTGCGAGACGTCCATAATTCCACGCCTTCTTACGTAATAGACCGAATAAAATAACTAAAAGCTGTAACGAGGCCGCCATTGAAATTATTTATTAAAAAAACAATTCAATTGTAATTGAAGTAACATATTATTCTATTAAACACAGCTTGTACATTTGTGTTTTAAGAGACACATTAAAATGTACAAGTGTGTAATTTTAAATATTAATGATAAATAAATAAATATTAATGATAAACAAATTGAACGAAAGATTATAAACGTCGCTACGTGATTCGAACTAGCGGCAAGTGCAGCTCCGAAATTCTTACCAGAAATCCCACAAAATTAAGCAATAAATTCTCGGGTATGCCCGCGTACGCGTCTGTGATTATTGTTCTGTTGTTTCGAGGGAACAGAATGCACTTCTCCACCGAAGGCTGAGAGGAGCTGTAACACATAAATCGGAGGATGTTACAACGCGAAAGATAAACACAAAAGATAAACGTGTCAAAGAAAAAGAGAGAGCGATTTAACTCGGAAAACGTGTTTGCACAATTGCGTCGTTATTATGCGCAAAAAAAAGAAAACGCACGATTGCGCTTCGTTACTTACTTTTCAAAGTTGTAATCCATGACCGATATCGAGGAGACAGATCGATGAATTAATACGTTGTTAAACAAAAAATACGTGGGAGCATGTTAGCGGACGTGTGTCAATTTGACACATCGTATGGTGGCTGCACAATGTGTGTATGTATGCCACTCACAAATAATGTCCCGTGTACGTAATTCAACTCTAACCTGATCCGAGACTCGCGGCCTCGCGCCTTTGTGTATTTATGTACAGAGCGCGAAACGTCATTTCACTTTTTGGCGTTGCACACCGATGCACACACGCGTAAAGGTGAGGGAAACACGAACGAGAGGAATTACTCATCGGGGAAAGCTTTACTCTGTATTTTTATCTCTATTATCTTAAATATTTACTTGATATGATGATTAATGATAGAAAATAATGTATTGATAATGTATTGATAATAATAATGTGCTACTCGCTTTAATTTTGATACGCAGGAAATATTTTATAAAATTACACCGCTTACGCGCAATTTTTTGTTAGTTGAATTATCATGAAAATTCAAACGCATATGTGTAGAAAATTAAATTTATTTTTACATAATTACATGTAGTAAAAAACGGGAAACACAATATGAAAAAAAGTCGAAATATTCGACAGACAAAATATTCGATACAAAATCTTCGAATATATTTTTGTCTTTGTTAATAAATTCTCCTGTTTTTTGTACAATGTATGGTTTTCCTTACTTATAAAGAGAATAGAGATTACACAAGCATAACGTAATAACTTAATGTTTTGTTGATTATATTAAAAAAAAAAAAAAGAACTTCTATAAGTAAAGCTGAATTATATTATAAATATATAAATTTCTTCTTCTCTTCTCTCACTTTTTGATCATCATGTAAAAACAAAACAAGCTAACATATATGTGTAGTAGTACTTTTGTACTGCAAGATATCATATTTATACAATAGAAAAGTTACACCTTTCTATTTCTCTCTCCGCTTTATTGTCTCTTGTAAAGCTGGGTTAATTGCAGTTCTCCTGTTGTAATGGAATCTATAACCCAAGTCTCTCTCAGACCGCTTGGACCGATAATAATTTTAGCTAGTTTGATATTCTCGGTAATATGTCCGCCCGCTGTCTTTATCAGTTCTTTAAGCGTGGCACACGGCACTGTAGTTTTGAGCTCAACGTAGATGAAACCACAAGTGGTGAACAATTCTGGAATATACGACGGTCCGAACAACTGCCTGTCTCTTCGGTTTTCCTGCAATGTTTTTTTTTCTTTTACTCGTTGCACGAATTTATATTTAATTTCACAATCATCGCATCACACGCGAACTTACCTGCACAGCCTTAGAGAAATGTTTCATCTCGAATTCCTCCGGATTCAACCACCGATTGCTTTCCAAGGATTTCAGGACCCACTCCAAAGTAACGAGCCAGCAACCCCTTATTATCCCACGAAGTAAATTCACCGTACGTACACCCGAGCTTACGACGTGAGTTGTGCGTTTCGACACATTCAACTCCATCTCCGCGTTGTCGAGAGACTTGACGATACTCTTTACTAAACTCTTGTCCCTACGTGAAATAAAAAAAAAAAAAGTGTAAAAACATATAAAAATAATCTCAATTAATCGTTAAAAAAAATAAATTTCAATTAATTTCACAATGTGAAATGTTTGTTTCAAAATAAAGTTTATTACCCCTTCGATAAACCAGTCGTCACAATAACAATTTTGTGAGACTTGTAGTGAATCCGTTGAATAGGTTTTGTTGTGCTAGACTTCACAAACTCGTCTAGGGAATCTCTACTTTCTCCTGATAGGTCTCTTTTATTTTTTATGAGATTCTCCTTTTCCATTATATTCAACATGTTGTTCTCGGCTAACTTTTTGACAACAATCTTCTTGCTAACAACCTTTCTCGGTTTTCGCGTTTTCTTATCTTGTTCCTTCTTATTCTCGTTATCACTGTCCGACAACATCGATTTGTTCGTTTTCTTATGTTTATTTTTAATATTCGTATCCTTCTTGAAATTCAATAGTTTCTTTTTTCTTAGTTTTTTTATTCTTTTTACGGGCGATTTCTTCGTGACGGGACATTTATTTTCATCTATCGGCGTAATCGAACACAACTGAGAACCGTCGCTCAAAGATAGCAATTTTCTTTTGCCTACTCTCGCGGAAGGTACGTGTTCCTTGTTTTGCAAATCAGCTGAATTCTTTTTTTCTTCGACTTCGAGATTCGCTTTGTCAGATTTGTTCTCCGACTTGTTGTTCTGAGTAACGACGCATGGATCGTAGTCGAATGACGGGCTTCGAATAGCCAAAGATTTGTAGTTGAGTGATGTAGTTTGAGTAACCATAAAAGGATCACCGCTGAGTGTGCCTTCCAAAATAACTGTATCAGTTCCAACAGTTTTTGATGTTTCACTCGACACAGGTTCGTTTTGACTTATTGGAATTCTAATAACATAAAAAACAAAATATTAATTTACGTAAACCAATTTTAAACCATAAAATATAACAATAATAATATTCGAAAAATACATAAATTTATGCAAATGTTACGTATGAGTACTTACGAAGCGCTTGACTTTATTACATCACTCTCCTTCTCCTTGTCGACGAGATTTGCGTCGTTACTGCACGAAGACGTGCTGTTCTCTGCAGTTTCGGTTTTATGTTTTAACATCGTTTTAAAGAGAACCGAACGGCTTATCGGATACGGTGTTGCTTCGACGCAACTATCGCCGCTCGCACGCATATTGTTCTGAGATTTGCCGTTCTTAGATTCGTTCGTTTCCTGTTTGCCGAAATTCGTCGATTGGTTGCAAGAAAAAACCTGCCTTCGTCTGGAGACGTTCCGCAATCTCTCGAATAAACTGACGTTCTCCAAGAAATCTACGTTATTGCTTTTCATGTTCTCCTTTACTTTTGAATATTGATTGTTCGCATTCGAACGATCTTCCTCTACCGGATCGTATCTGTCTTGAGGTAACGATGATTTGTCGAGAACGTTGCTCCCGCCACTTGGTCGGCGCGCGAAATCCGTCGACGTGTTGACTTGCAACGAAGTTCGAACGGTGCTTGCACTTTCGCGTTGATCATCCAAGATAATCAACTTTCTTCTCGATTTGTTGACATTCTTGTCTCTGTCACAATCGGCTACCGCATCCAGGGAAGTGTTCACGTTCAAAGACGATCGAATAGTTTCGCTGCTCTTGGATAAGCGTGACGTACGTCGTCTCTCGCTTTCGATTTTAGTTTTGTTATTAGATTCACGTGTCTCGCACGCTTTCTTCATCATCGCAATTTCTTCGACGGATTTTTCTCCAGATATAACCGTATCTTCGCGCACGCTCGCTTCATCTTCGTCGTGCGAATCGGAGGATTCGACGTTATGTTTTACAACAGATTTCGAATTACTGACGTCCTTCAGTCCTTGCGTACTTGCGCTCTTGTTCCGCTTCGAACTGGTTTCCTTACATTTTTCCACCTCCTTTTCGATGCAGTTATCTGGGTCTCTGTTTTGTAAACACTCGTACTTCTCACTCGCTCGGTTATCTCCATAAGTTTTCGTCATCTCCATTGATATTACTGTGTTTATTGTTTGTGTGGCGGGAGACGTATCGCTACCCGGACGATTGGTGACAGTTTTATGCACTTTTTTCTCGTCGATTGCATTGTCTTCGATAAAAGTGGAACAAACAATGGGAGTTCCTATGCCACTCTGAACGGAACATATGGTTGAATACGTGCTGTTAAGCTTGCTAGTTCGATCCTTACATCTTTTTCTCAAACTGAGTCTCTTGCTGCCGCTTAATATAGGACTGCCACTTTGTTCTGATTGTCGGAGAACATTTACCGGAGGATTCTTTAAGATCACGTTATCAATAATTCGACACTTTGTTTGATCGCCTTCTTGCTTATCTTCGTCGAACAGTTGTCTGTGAGGTAGCTTAGATTTATCTAAATCTCTGGAAGAACTGCGTCTCTTTTTTGTGGTGTTGTGATGATGGTTCGATGGTGTCTCAACGATATTGGGAGCATGTTCGGTTGTTTTATTTAATTCAAGAACAGATTCATTCTCGGCATTTGCACATGCGTCACAGCAGTTGTCTTCGTTCCGCAACACTTTTGCAATTTTTATCGAGAGCTCGTGCTCATTATCGAACACCTCTTTAGTTTTGCTTAAAATCGCATCCTTCAAACGCTTGCAATTGGTTTCGAGATCGCGTTCCTTGGTGCTTATATCCTCCAGATATATCCTGAGATCCTTCAATTGTACTTCTTTAACCCGATCATTCAACCCAGACATCTTATCCTTGTCACTTGTAGCATCTTGCTCGCTCGCAACATGATTATCTTTCTCTTCACATTCAAACTGAGAACAATTGTGATTCGTAGACTTGTTCTCTCTTCTCGACAGTTCTTTACTAGCTTGCAACTTGTGCGGCACTTCTTCGTTCTCGGTTTCCGTTTTCCAAAGAGATCCATTGCCAGAATCCGTTAAATTCGCGTAACTCAGATTCACTCTCAGAGAAGTGCGTCGATGTTTGAAACTGTCTTCTTCTTCGTCCGACGTGTCCGATAAGATCATCCTTCGTTTGGGACCCATCCTTGGATCTGTCTCGTTACATTAGTTACGCTACAAAAAAAAACTATTATTATTAAATGTTTCTATACGATATTCTTGTTCTGCATGATGTTTATGTCGAGTCTTACGTTAAAGACGTCAAAACGCAACTCTACGTCATTGCTTTCATACATACAGTGTAATTACCCAAACTGTCAGTCTCCTAAGTTTTTGTTTTCACGGATGATCGCTAACATCCTGCAAACAAATGGCAGATTTTCTAACCTAACCTAATCTTAGCCGACTCAACCTAACATGCGATCGCAGCCATGACAGAATTTAGTACGTATTAATTCTATACTGTGGCGTTCGTAACGTTTTGATCATCTGTCATGAACACACGTTTGTGTCAGACGCCGTCAGTTGTGAGTGTAATTTTGTGCGGTTTTGTATTACCGGAGAGTTACATGGGAAGACGTGTTGACTGATGAACGTGAACTGCAAAATGAACGAAATACAGGTATATCTACATACGTTGAAGTTTCTCCAAGCTACAGTTTCATCGAGAAGATATTTAACAGTTTATCTTGACTCTTTACGTAGTTTTATATCGATACTCTGAAAAACAATTGTGTATTTACTGGTGAACGGAGTGAATTTTGAAATACCGTCTGCTGTTACGCTGATAACATATGTACGAGTATCTGTGTATACATTTGACTTAAATTAGTTACATATTAACAGTGTTTTAAAAGTTTTGTGAAATGAGTCGATATTTTATTATATACTTTTTCTTACACGCTAAGCAATATGTATTCAATTGAGAAGAACTGTTGTATTTTTAAACTTTTGCACGAACAGCTGGTAACACAGAGCTATAGTTATTTTATCTTTTCTTATTGCTAAATAATTAATATTTTTAATAGAAACTCTAACTGTATTTTTTGTGACGCTATTTTAAATGTTATTATGGCATTCGATACATTTGCTTAAAATATATTGACTTAAATTATTTTATTTATACATTGCAGTGTATAAACAATTTTATAAATTTTGTAAAATGAGTCTGTGAGATTTTATTTTATTATATATTTTTTTTTATTAAGCAATATTTGCTTAATAGAGAAAAACTGTGTATTTTTAAAATTTTTCCACGGACAGTTGATAATTTCGGTTTCAGGAAAAATCTGTCCAAGAGGATGAAGCTAATCTCTTTAATCCCGCTATATTGGACAGATTACCGATATCGCCTGTGCCTGGATTACTCATAAGAGCATTAAGAAACACAGATTATGAGAAAGGTATGAATAGTATGAATGACAGTGTGACATTAAATACACAAATTTGCAACGTAATTTTTCTTTTGCAGGCTTTATAGTTCTTCTGTCTCAATTGACTGATGTTGGAAATGTTACTAAGGAGCAGTTTTTAAGTAATTTTGTACAGTTATAAGAATCAAATTCTAGTTTAATTGATTGAATCTCATAATTTTCGATTTTCCATTTAGATAGATTTTACAGCATGAAAACAGCAGGTGGTTACTATGTCATTGTTATTGAAGATATCAATTCTGGAAAAGTAATTGCATGTGCAACATTAGTAGTGGAGCAGAAGTTCATTCATAATTGCAGTGTGGTATGTAAATTTTTTGTAGTTTTTTTTAATTTTCTAACGTAATAAGAATTGCGAAGGTGTATGTGTGTGTGTTATTGGCACGTTCATTCTTTTTTTTATAGCGTGGACGACTGGAGGATGTAGTAGTTAACAACAATTACAGAGGCAAATCGTTGGGAAAATTAGTAGTGACAATTGTCGTACACTTAGCACGTTATTTCCATTGTTACAAGTTGTCTTTGGATTGCGTAGACCGTCTGGTGCCATTCTATGAAAATATAGGATTCAAACGGGAAACCAATAACGCGAATTATCTCAACATGCGTTTTCAAAATGAAAACGCTACCGAACAATCTCACTTGTAGTAACGAAGTTAAAATATTTTGCTACGCTCAACGATGAATCAGAATCTTGTTAAGTGAACTCTGAAAGGAAAAATAAAATCTAATATTACCTGCGAGCTTTCTGAAAATTGACATTAAATAGGCTGTGTTGCTTTCCTGAAACGGAACAATGCAATATTTTTTCATAAAGATATCTAAGTCCTTTATAATCGATTTGAGAAAACGATGTATAGATCTTAACTTTCTCTGAGAAAACTGATTTAAAAGACTAACATACACATAAAATATATCAAACATAGGTGTATGAGTCTCTGTTCGCGCGTGTGTGTATGTTTGTGCGTTTTATCTTAACTTTAAAAAAATAAATTCTATAAAAAAAATATACTATCGCATCTCACACACACACACACACACACACACATATATATATCTCCTAGATTGTAGGATGTAAAAATAATAATTGTTAAATAAAATAATTTTACATAACATGTATATTTTTCCATGCATATAATGTTAATAAATAATAGTAGAAAACATTTTTGTGGATAAACTCCTCTCTCTCTTTCTCTCTCATGTCAGATAAGTCATCATACAGATACAGAAAATACTTTCATCACATTATTATTCGTAATATTTAATTTCGCTTAATGTACAATAGAATGGTTAATTAATATATTTACGGCATGAAAATTTATTTACTTAAATCTTTTTCGCAGTTGGATTGGCCCGTAATTTCACCGCTCGTTTCGCCTCCATCTGTTTTTGCCTGGCTAGTCTGCGCTCCTCTCTTTTTCTTCTTGCTTCTTCGAATTTATTGTTTCCGCTAGGAATAGCTGTAATTACAAAGAAAGTTTTTACACATTGCTGTAAATAATAAAAACAATTATTGCATCGTTTAGAAATCGAAGCAAAATTTACTTAGTTGCTCTAGAGGCTGAACATCTTCGAGAGGCTGAAAGTCCGTATCTTCCCATCCTATCTCGGAAGAATCGTTTTTATCTTGAACACCTTGAATAGTTTCTTCCTCCTAAAAAAAAAAATAAAACGCACCTTGTATGTATACGTCACTGATAAAGTTATGAAAGTATCGACGCAGAAAGTTATATATTATATTTTCGTTATCAGTTCGCACTCGTATGTACATCCAGATGCGCACGTACTACATAATATTCCGCATATTGCTACGTTATTCCGTTTGAATCAAAAATAACAATTAGATTGAAAATTGAACGAATAGCCTTTTTATTTTCACGCAATATATTCAATGTTAAAAATATTTAAGTATTCTAACTTTGTACTAATGTTACCTATTATTATTTTTTTTATAATTTCTTTACTATTCACCAATAAATTGCTTTGGAAAGATACTTTTGTTAAAGAAAAACGGAAAATCTCTTTAAATTGATCGAAGAATTTCGTTGCTTTAAATTTAGAAGCAATAAAAATACAGCCTTGCGTTATATATCGTTCGCATTAACATATCAGGTTGGATAAGCTGTATTCAAGAACACAACTTCGACTTCGCGCAAAAATGTTATAAAAAAATTTCAAGAAACAAACCGGTTCCTCCTCAAGACTGGTCCAATGTTCGTTAGTTTTAGGCGAGTGACCGGACGGCGATATACTACTGGCTGGATTCAATGGCATCGATGGAGCAGTGGCCGGCTGCTGCTCCATATCCCCCCAGTTATCGGCATCCCAACAATCCCAATCACAATCGGAATTTGTGTTCTGCGTGTTCTGCGTGTCGTGTTCGTGATCGGGTTCGAGAGAGGTCATGCTTGTCGCGCTGCTCGTTGTAGCGGTCGTGCTTGCGCTGCTCTGAGAGCTGCTGGCTTGTTCTAAAGTTAAACAACAACAAAATCTGTACACAGGATAAAGAGTAAAACGCGAACATTTTTACGGTAATAAAAAGTACAAGAACATATATATACGTGTCTAAATATGAATGTTAAAGAATACAAAGAATTGATAAGAACCTAAGGAAGCGGGTTTATTTAATAAGATCCTAGACGTGTTATGAGGATTCGATGACTTCGGCGTGTCCGATTGACTACGATAAAATTTCGCCGTAACGGCTGTAACGGCCCATCCGGCCCACGTAGCCGCGGCGTTGCTCAGACTCGGTGTCGCAGTATTTACATCCGCCTCTGTAAAAATGTATCAATAACATTGCTTCTTTCGATCTGTAATTTAAAAAACGCTTGAGAGCTAAGAATATTGTGTACGATATTCACCCATTGATTCGCGAAGACCAGGATCTTCGGAGACGGTCTCGAGTTTAGATAAAAACCCTCGAATGATCCGGAATGCGTTGTCTCGCACACCTTTGTCCACGTCCGTGGTGAGCGGACACAAAGCTGGTAGAATGCGACTCGCGACTTCCTGCAGCAGGAAATATTGCTGCGTCGCAGCTAGAGCGAGTATGCTTGCGCTTCGGGCCGGAGGAAAGGAGTCGCGAGTCCCGCGAATAAACGCACCAATCAGAACCTAAAAAATATGTTTTTCTTTGTTTTTTACGACAATTATATTAATTGTTTGCGAAAAGATATTGTGTAGAAGCCGAGTAGTATATGATCGACGTTACCTTTTGCCTTATTTGGGGATGGAGATGTTGAGCAATTTTTCCAAGACAAACCGTAGTATTTGTGCGAATACTACCTTGTTCATCTTTTGATTGTAGTTTTGCGAAATATCTCAAAGTCTCAACGTTAAGATTATTGTAATCTAACTTCGGCGCCAAGTGTACGACCGATCTTATCGTTTCCTCTCTAATTGCCGGATTTGTGTCAAGGAAGCCTCTAGCTACCTGTATGTGTGTTGCATGCAAGAAATGAATTTTCTTTGAGTAAACATATATTAGATATGCTTTAGTTTCTGATGAGTTAAGTGTTTAAAGAACCCGTTTCTACCTGGGGAAAAATAGCTTCATTGACAGTAGTCGATTGCAGATGATCGACAAATCGGTCCAATTGCTGCAACAATCGTAATCTCGTTGCTCTATCGTTCGACGCGAACAGCTTGACGACGCACGGCACCACTCGACGTTGATACTCGGCGTCGGGTAACTGGGAACCCAGTTGCAATAGTGGTGGTAGCACCGCGCTTCCGGCGTCACCGAACTCGAAGGCGGCCAATAATTGCGGCAAGATCTTATACCTACCGACACCGTCCGGAAACGAATCCAGCTGACCGGCCAGCTGCGAGAAGAAGCGTCCTTTCTCACCTCTCTCCTTCATTTGGATTTCCTCCAGGAATAACAGAGCATCGACGAGATCGTTCTTGAAAAAACCACCGTTGGTGCGGCAACGTGCTATCACATCCGCTGGATTCGGTCTTCCTTCCGGATTAGCTCCAGTGAGCTCTCGATACACTGCCGTTATTTGCTTCGGGATCTTAAAGAGCATATTAGTCAATAATTAATAGAAATTAGTAAAAATACGTACTCTGCCTAACGTAAAATAAAATAGTAAACTATTTACCTGGCCTGTAACTTTAAGTTGTGAACTAGTGTTGAGAGTGCCATTGTATGTTTCCCAGATCAGGCAGCCTAGTCCCCACATGTCGACTGAGCTGATTTTTTATTAACTCATTAGTTTTTATATTAGTAGACAGAATTTATATTAGTAGACAGATAAGAACGATAATGTTAAATCAGTCTTCTTGTAAATTTGCATTTACAAACAGTCTATTACCATTTAGTTACCAATTTTGCATTTTCTTTGGCTTCTGGCGGTTGATACACTTGAAAAATAGGCGGTAACGAATTGTACGGCGCATCGGCAACTGTCATATATTCGACTCCACCAAGTTTCCACTCACCGCTCTCTTCATTAACAAACACTGTCCACAGATTGACATTATTATGTCGCAAATTTCCGTCATTATTTAAGAAGTTAAGTGCCCTCTGCCATCAAATTGGAATAACATACATTACAGACTTCCCTTATTTACAAATGTATGTATTTTCTAATACATGTGATGTATTTATTTATTTATACATACTGTAATTTGAAATATACCCCAGGAAAAGTATAATTCCTTTTTTGATGCATTCTGAGAATTGCATTTCTGTGTTAAACGATTGTACAAAGGTTCTACACGTTCTGTTGCCAAGTAAACCATTTTGTCAGTCTGCAACAACGAGAAGCACAGATTATATTTCAATAAAAAATTTTTTTACAGAGAACTGAGATATTGTTATACCTCAAGGCTATCAAGATATGCAAGTATACTCGGATGTCTGAGAGTTTTAAGTCTCTTTACAGCAGCACGAGCAATATCCAGTTGCTGCTCTCCACCATTTTTAATATCAAAGACAAAAACTGAAACATCCTCACCTGCTGTGGTACCCTGTGAAACATTTTGTAATGACAAAAATGATATTTCTATCATTCATTAAGTTACAGAATATCTCACTTTCACTAAAACATTAATTTATCATCATGAATCATTCATTCAACTTTACTAATTACCTTTCTCTTAGCTCTATGTAAAGTCCATATGCTTTTGTTTTGCAAGCCTGGAATGGGTTCTCCGATCTCATATGAAAAATCTTTGGCGGGATCTCTTGAAAAGAAGGACCACATGGTGAAGGTTTCTCTTCACCTGTATATGTAAATTACACTCAACTTCTAGTGCGATATATTAGTGACATCACTAACCAAGCAAATCACTGACAGTCACAGATCAGAGACCTGTAAAAAACATAAAATTTACTGATTTGTGTTGCACTAAGTTTGTTCCATTTCAAATTTAATAGATAAATGTCAAGCATCTTATGTTTGTTGCCTGTTTTATTGTTTAATAAAATTGTTTTTGCTTCAAAATCTACTTTACTTAAAATTTAAAAGAGAGGTTAAGTAAAAATTGTGCACACTGTAAGTAGCAAATTTAAAAAAATTAAAATTTTTTTTATAAATTCTACTTCTTGGAACAAGCTCAGAGTTTACGAATCGTTTGTTTAAAAAATAATAAGAATTCCAAACACAAATGAAAGTTGCAAATCAAGAACAGGTCTTTGTTACATCTGCTATAATTCTCACACTGTTCGAAACAAGTTTTTCCTGTAGAAAATAATTACAAGAGATTTGTGACGCAAGGAAAACAAATGTATTTTCACTCAATTATATCGGAAATCAAATATTTTTTTCATAAAACATTCTTATCGTTCTTCAATTTATTGTATCAGACTTGTGTGCATTCAGTTTTGCAGAAATATGCAAGTATATATTTACATTTGTTTTCTTGTTTATTATTGTTATGCTTTAAGTTATTGCAAACTTCTCTCACACACATAAAGGCGATTATCTTCCACAAAATCGCGTCATGTTCGCGTCATGTTCACGTCAGAAATGCGCGCACGACACGATACACATACGTACAGATGCACATACACAAACACATACCATACACGTGCGTGCACACAACTGTTTTTTTATTCACATGTATTTGTCGCACATATATCTGGACTAATTACCCTTTAACGTAGTAATGAAAAAGATATATTGCCGCGATATTGGATACAGCAAATTATGTTCTCTTCACACATTTGTCTATTTATCTATTTTATGCTGGAAATCGGTCGAGAGATCTCAAATCGAGAAAGAAAATTAACCAATCGTACCGTTAGTCAATTTGCCAAATCGTTCGCGCGCGCAAGTGCGATTGGTCAATTCTCTCTCCATACGAGATCTATTGAAGTTCACTGACTGCGAGCAACTGTAAGTGTGATAAACTCATACATAAGTTACTACCTCGCATCCATCCTCGTAACTCAACCTCAGGTGATCATTTAGGAAGTTGGTTAAAGTTGGTGTCAGTTGGTCAGTTTAGCGATTATCACAGTGGTGTTTTTGCAAGAAATCTCACTTGTGTAACAAGAATCCACAAAACACAATAAATGATGAGGGTTCCTCTCACATAAGGCAGCAGATATTTGCTAGTAGGAAAAAATTATTTGTCGCTTTGCAACGATCGTTAAAATATTTAATTTTGGAGATTTTGTCTACGATAATTGCGTCACCGCGGTCGCGCTGCGATATCGTATTCCGAAATTACTTAATTTAGAGGTGAAGTAATGGATTCGCGATTATGAAATGATAGATTTTTTACGTTACGTATATATGTTTTTGTCACTGTTTTGTATACGTTATGATGATTGAATTTATAAATGTTTGTGTAGAAAGCAGATGAGAAGCTGCTGTAATATTAATCGGCAAGAAACATGGCAGTCGGAGTATTTCCAGCCCTTAAATTGGGCGTGTTGTTTGTGAAACAGATAAGTAAACCTCTGGCAAAGTTTCTTGTCACGCAAGCAAAGAATCATCCACTTTTTAGGACGTACATTATTATACCACCCGCTCAGTGTAAGTGCATTCTTGATTAGTTCGAAGATATACATGTTTTACATCTTGAAGTAACAAGCTCAATGTTTTACAGTTTATCATTGGGCAGAAGTGAAAACAAAAATGTATGTGATGAATCTCGGTAAGCCTACGAAAGTGGCGAAACTGAATGAGACCATGGCGATTGAGTTGGGCGCTAGTTTGTTAGGTGAGGTTATCATCTTCAGCATAGCTGGTGGCTGTTTGATATTTGAATATAACAGACAGGCAACAAAAGAGATCAAGAAAGAAGAAGTCCGACAGATGCAAATACAAAAATTCACAGATGACATTCAGGCATTGTATGATACAGTGTTGCAACAGGAGTCTCAGATTAATTATTTGCAAAGTGCAGTTAATGAATTAGCAAAGCACACAAAGTACAAGCTGAAGGCACCAGAAATAGTATCGCCGCAGATAAAAAGCAATAATACTAACTTTGATGACAATACAGAAAACAGAAGTAACAAGGATAGTGAAAATACAGTAGAAACAACTGCAGAAAGTGAGAACAGATCATTGATACAACGTGCTATAGTATATTATAACAATGAATTGAAAGGAGACAAGCTTAGATAATTTTTTTTATATTTTTCTTTAGAATATTTACAACACGAGTAATTTATATGACAGGGATGTAGCTGGTATTAAGAAAAAAATATCTGTAATACTGCATATAATTGTGTATGACATTTTATGTCTCATAGGTGCATTAGTCATGCACAAAGATATCATATGTTGTATAGATATTTATTTTTGCCTTGTGTATTTAGATAATTTTAAATGTATATAAGTGTGATATATTAAATTTACATAAAAGTTATGTACCGTAATTATACAATTATTTTACATATCACTTTTAATACTTTATATTCGATAACCATACGGTATTTTTTCACTTTCCCCTTTTCCTTTATTCAGTTTGAGACGACCAATCCGAAGGATTTGGCCGACAAGCGGCTTCGCTCCGATTGGTCAATCGATCTCACAGTAATCCCAAGTTTGCAACTTGCGATGTAATACGGGCTGAAGAATTAATAAGAGTGGATAAGAATTCGTACGGACTACAGAACTCGGTTGTGAAAAACACGAGTTTAATTCGTGTGTGAACTAAAAACATGCTAGCTACAAGCAGCTGGAAGCATTAAACCGGAATTATACACACGTGTCAATCTTGACAATTTAAAAACCTGTTGATTGTCAATATGCGTCAGTCACGCACACGTGTGTGAAATATCGTGTTGTACATGTTATTTCTGACAATTTACAAAATTTCTTCTGATAAAATGTTTATGGAACGGTTATTTCATTCTACGGATCTCAAATTAGCAGAAAAATATAAAAAGCGATGGCTCGAGTCAGACCGCAATTATTTATTCTACTTGTGGGGGTTAACTACGCACTTGTTTCTGTTATGGGGTGTGCTTGATGTTAATTTTCACTCACCGATCATTAAGGAATTGCCGGTTGTACCGGCGCCGAATGGAGCACCGGCTAAAAGAGTGTTGCTCTTCGTCGCGGATGGTCTGAGATTTCAGACGTTCATAGACAAGCCACCACCTTACCTCAGGTATCGTCAGATAGTTGTCATTTTCAAAAAACCTAAGAACAAGAAGATAGACTTGTTAATATTTATTTCACTTTATTAGATTTATTCTTCAGGGATGTGATGGAAAACAAAGGTGTTTGGGGAATATCTCACACAAGAGTACCCACAGAATCAAGACCAGGACATGTGGCAATTGCTGCGGGATTGTATGAGGATCCTAGTGCCATTTTCAAAGGATGGCAAGAAAATCCAGTGGATTTCGATTCTGTTTTTAATCAGAGCCATGCTACTTGGGCTTGGGGCAGTCCAGATATAATTCCAATATTTACAAGAGGTATTTCAAAAGAAAATAATAGTGTTTATTTTTTTTTTTTTCCATTTCTTTAACTGTGTCCAGGTAGCAAACAAAAGTGTTTATTTTTTTTTTCCATTTCTTTAACTGTGTCCAGGTAGCAAACAAAATGTTCATGGAAAAAATTATCCTCCGTCATGGCAAAATTTTGATGCAAATTTGAATAATGAAATCACGCGACTGGACTCGTGGGTGTTCAAAGAATACCTGGAATGGTTGCAGTCTTCAACAGCCGAAACAATGAGAAGTCAACATGGAATTATTTTGTTCTTCCATCTACTTGGATGTGACACTTTGGGACACGCAAAGAAACCACATTCCAGGTAGTTAAAACCTGTTAAATGTTTTTCAGATACAAAAGTACAGATTTATTGACAAAAATAAATAATTGTTTCTAGAGAATATTCGAATAATATGAATTATGTCGATCAAAGGATTAAAGAGATTGTGAACGCGACAGAAAGCTTTTTTGGCAATGGCACCACCGCTTATGTATTCACGGCGGATCATGGAATGACAGATTGGGGCTCTCATGGAAGTGGTTTGCCGTCTGAGACTGAAACACCGTTGATTGTTTGGGGAACGGGAATAAAATCCTCCGGTTATCGTCAAGATGTTGAACAAGCGAGCATAGCTCCTCTGATAGCGTCTCTAATAGGAATTTCTGTACCTGTGAATAACGAAGCAAGTGTTTATACATATAAATTCTTAGAATTCATAATGTAACATGCATATTTAATGCGTGTAATATTCCACAGGGTGCATTACCGTGGCAATATTTCGATGTTTCCTATCACAAGTATGTTGCCCAGTATTTACTGAGTAACGCGAAGCAACTTGGTCATCAAGTGACTGGAAATCGTGCAATAAGTTGCGAAAGTAATGATCACAGTGACTGGCGAGAGATAAAGTTGAATGACAAAGTTCGCAGAGCTGCTGAATATCTTGATAAAGGAAGTGTAATGGAAGGAATTCGAGAAGGCGACGAAGCGATCACCTTCGGCAAAGAAGCCTTGTCGTATTTTCGACAGTATCAGCGAACGCGATTTTTTATATATTTGTCAATAATGTGGCTCGGTTGGATACTTGTGTTATTTTTGAAAATTGTCAATGTAAGAACTCGATATTCTCTCTCTCCGTTGCGACATTTTCTGTCGCAATTAACAAATATCGGATTTGCAGTTCTACTAACGATAACATTAGTTAGCCACATAGGTGAGACATTATTCTCGAAGCAAATAAAATAAGATGATGCAATGACCCGTTTTGTATCAAGTTTTGTATAAATTAATATTCCTGCTTGCAGTGTCCGATTGCAACAATTGGAGATTACCGTGCTACGCGATATTCGCCATACTATCCGCATGGTTTGCCGTTATCACTCTGATCACGTCAACACCCGCGTTTGTAAAGCGAAGCAATCGGAAACTTTCCATAGACATTGGAGGCACATTGTTTCTGTTATTGATATTATTTGTTGGACTGACGTACAGATTCGCACTTAGCATAGGCGTATTATCTCCAGTGCTGATACGAAAAGCGAAGGCAAAACGTGTGCCTCCTCTTATGATTTTCACGTCCATAGCGCTGTGTGTGTTTCCACTGCTCCCAGTTGTGGAGCCATATCCACGTGTCTATGTTGTGTAAGTGATCACATGATTAAAACTATGTTCCACATAAAACCGAAATTTTTATCAATTTATTATGTTCAGGATTCTTGGCATATGTATGGCAACGACGATAATGATCATCAACGAGTCATCGTGGGGTCGAAGAGTAATTGAAATTGTACGTTTAATCGTCACGAGTTTCGTGTACACCGAGTTCATCGATGGTCGATATTGGATATCCTGGATTATTCTGCTGACTACGCCGTTGTGCATCTGGCTTTATCCAATGTCGATCCAGAAAAGAACGCTGGGTATAATGCTCGGATTTTTCTGCCCGCTCACGTTATTGTCCGCATCCTATGAGCCGCTGTTTTTCCTGACACTCACGCTTAATTTGCTCAGTTGGCTGGAAGTCGCTCCGAGTACTTCGAAGAGTTCGGGAGACATGCGAAAGATCACGAGAGATTTGTTCAAGGCTGCGTTTTTTGTATCCTTTTCTTATAAGCGTTTCACAAGAAATGCTCTCACTTAACGTCTTATTTTTTCTATCAATATGCACGTACGTATATTATCCTGAATATTTGATCATAGATGCTATACATACTGTTGTGTTTCTTCGGCACGGGTAACATGGCAAGCATCAGCTCGTTCGACCCGTCTTGGACGCGCCACTTCGTCACTGTTTTCTCCCCGTTTTTAATGACATCTTTAATACTCTTCAAACTCAGCATTCCTTTAGTGATAGTTGGATGCGTGAGCTACTCTCTGGAATCCGAAGAACACAAGAAGCCTATTACATTAGCTATTCTTTTCCTAGGCGATTGTCTATCGCTGCCTTTGATGCATTGCGTCACGCCGTACGGCAGTTGGCTCGACATTGGCAGCGCTATCAGTAAATTTATCATTGCTATCTCTCTCCCTTGTCTCTTTGTACTGGTGCTATGTCTTTCACGTCCGTTGATGAAATTAAATTTTGACCGATTTCAGATAAATTTGATACCTCAAAAGAAGCATATAGTATAATCGCTCTTTTTGTTCACTATATGTAATATTGTAATGAATCACAATTAAAAGTTATTTTGGCTTTTACTTGGACCAAAGGTAGAACCGGATAGCTCAAATTGTATTGTTAGCGCAGTCGTATTTATGCAGAGCCTATTTGTACATACTATTTTGTATATTTTTCACATAAAATTAATTTTTTATTTGTATATTTTTCACATAAAAATAATTTTAAATATCGAGAGAGCCAATTCGAGCTAAAAACCTCATCGATTTTATATTGGATAATTTTATAGATACTTTCAATTATATTTATTTTGAAAATAGTCAGTTGTACTAATTTCATTATCATCATTATTTTAAGACTGATCACATTATTAAATCAATTATCAATCAAATCATATCATTAAATTATGTATAATTATATAATGCATAGATTTGTTCAAATAATCTAATGTCATAGTAAGTGTAGTTTTATATCTCAAACAAATCTTATCTCCTATAATAATATAATACATGATTAAATAAATGATATAGAATTTCTCAATTATATATATCATGCGAAATCTTCCGTGTTATTCGACAGGCGCACTGATATCTTGAAAAACACAGCTGTTTTTTTTTTTTTTTTTTTTTTAACTATTTAAAACATATTCTTTCTTTCACGCAAGATTCGAGTTGTTTAACAACAACGTAATTAAAAGAAATGGTTTATAATTTTACACAGACTGAGAGCATACGTGAATTTAAAATTTGAACTCTTTATACTTCTTAGACGTTTTCGTCTCTTGGATTTGCTGACGTTTGCGTTTGCTCTGAAACAGAAACGATAATACATGTACGATAAGATAATATATAATATACAAGAACAAAATTTTTTTATTAAAAACGAACTCTTATTTAATGTCATATTTACAATAAAATATGTTACCTTTTGCCGTTGCACATGATCTTGCAGCATGTCTGATAGATCTTCTCGTCTGAGATGCGCCTGTCGCGATCTCATCGTCTCCTCGTATCTCGATGCCATTGCCTCAGAGTCAAGATCTAACTCGCTGGGATCCAGAGTCAACTCCACCGCTCCATCTTTTTCGGCTCGTGCGTCGCTGGCGCTGCCGCTGATTGCACCGCGACGTGCGGCAATCACAGACGGTGGTGCTTGACCACCCGCTGCGCCTGTCATGTCATACACGTGCGTGCTGCCCATCATGCTGGCGCCTAGACCCTCCGTACGACGCTCTTGTAGCACCGTGTAAAGCGCGGGCGTATCACCGCCCTCCATCTCGCTCTCGATTTTCTTTTTTCTCAACTCGATGGTCTCTGGAGTCTCCAAACCAGCCGGAATTGATGTGATGCCACTCGGTGTGATTAAACCTTCGGCACCGGGCGTGACTAGACCGCTTGCATCACCATCGCCGTCCTTGCCTTCGCCTTCACCACCTTCGCCGTCCTCGTCCGCGTCCTCGTCTTCGTCTTCCTCACCTGATGACTCCGACTCCGGTTCGCCCCACATACCGCGATCGATCTCCTCATCCATTGCGTCTGCACCGGATGTGCGAGATATACCGAACACATCGCCGTAAAGCGGCCTTCCCGTCTCGTCGACCGGTGGTTTTCCCCAGCCACCCGCGTGATATCCAAACGCACAGCCTTCTGGAATGGGTGCGTTCAGACCAGGAATCTTCAGATTCGGATAACTCGGTGGTGGACCGTAACGCTGCATAGCTATGAGCCACGGAGGCGGCACTTTCTGACAATTCGGACCAACCGGCATTCCAAGAGCTGTACGCAGTTCGTCCGACAACTCGCCAGGTTTCTTCTCTTTCAAACGCGTTTCGAACTCCTTGCCCTCGTAGTACAAGTCACCGTGAATCGTCATGCGCGGCTTCGTCTGCCACTTGAAGAACGCGTCGTGCAGCTTCTGATAGTCGATGTCAATTTTACCCAGTTTTGGTCTCGCACGCTCCCGCATCTTCGCTTTCAATGTGCGCGTATCGTCTCGCTCCTGAAGGCTTGCCCTCATTTCCGTAATACCGGTACGCTTAATAAAGTCCGGTAAATCAAAGGGCGGTTTTTCTATACCTCGTTTGCCTTGCAAGTACTTTCGTTTGAAGCACCAGTGTCTGGGTACTGGGACCGTGTTCCGATGCGCTTTCAATTGCACGAGCAACTTTGGATCTCGCGCCGTGACGTCGTGCATCTCCACCACGTCAGGACGACCCACTAGTTGCTTCAGTTCCGCCACACTCAGTCGCGTGAGTCTCTTGAGCTTCCGTTTGGACAAACGCGGAGCGCCGTTCTCACCCGTACCTTGTTGTTGTTGTTGCTGATTCGCTTCGTCGTCAAAATCGTCCAATAATGGTACCTTGCTGGGCACACCGGTGCCAGTGGTCTGTACATTCATTACTGGCGGATACTGCCCGATAGGTTCACCTTTGTCGGATGCATCATTCCCAGTCGGTTCTGGTTCAGACAACTTAAATGCTTCAAAGACTCTTGCAAATTGTCGGTACATCGGTTCCAAATCATTTATGCTCGGTAAATCCTGTATATATTCTATTAGCACATCTTCTTGATTCTTATTCTCTTCCGCATTATCCTTTTTTTGTTCCGTATCTTTCTTTTCCACATTGTGTCTTTTCCTTTTCGATTTTTTCTTCTTTTTTGTTTTGCCTGACTTAGGTTCCATCTTTTCTGTAGTCGGTTCCAATTCCGTTATGACATCTTCTAACTGAGGAACGTCGTCGTTGTCGTCGTTCGGTGATTTACTCACGATAACAACTTCATCAGGATCACTGCCTACTTCCTTAGCTCTTTCCGTTTTGAATGCTAACGCCTGTTCCAAAGCAGCTGGAAGTTTGACGGAATTGCCATCCCCTTCTCCGATCCCATTGTCCGTATTCTGATTCTGCAGTTCCGACGGAGGGGCCACTTTCAAACTCAGAAGACTCGGTAGAGTTTTAGTGTCCATGACGAGGATGACTGAAATACAGACTGTGATTAGAAGATAACCTCAACGGACACCGCCGATTCGAATGTTTTTATCTGTCTTGTTTCACCGATTGAATTGGCGATTTCTTTCTGCAATTTATAAGAGGTTTTACAATAAAACATCAGGCAACAACAAACATACCTTACTGCTTTTTTTTTGTAGTTAATTCAATACATATATATATGTATGTATACTTTTGCGCACGAATGTATTTCTTTTCCGCATCCTCGCAGACGCGGTAATCGGCGCTCGGCGGTAATTCTGATAGGAAACAGAAATCTATGAAAAGTGATGTATATATATATATATATATATATAGTGACCGGTATTAGACCGGGTTTACAATAGCTTGTTGCAGATAGCAGTCACAAAATCGACCAGTGGTCAACACGTTCACTCGACCAAGCGATTGGTCAATCCCACTGAACTATATCCTATACTGGAACACTCACTCAAATGGAGAAAAACGGGACGACAGAGATAGAGAATTACCACCAGCCTGTCCTTTTCTAACCTTGTACTACTCGAGCTAAAAA
>QVNW01000536.1:0-86535 GCA_014825475.1 Pseudomyrmex flavicornis
TCGTCGTCGTCGTCGTCGACGACCTCTTCGCCGTCGTCGTTTTCTTTCTCTTCTGCCTTAACACTCGCTTCACGACGAGAAAGAAGAAGAACCGTGACGTTGTGGCCCCGGCACCGATGTTCATCGTGACCTCGCTTAGGTATTCGTCAGTATACGTCGGTGTGTTCGCGTGTGTAGGAGGCACGAAGGGGCCAAAGGGGGTTGGTAGCTAAGGTAGGTAAGCGCTTCATTAGGCCGCGAGAGCTCCCTAATTACACACGGCCTCATTAGCGGCTTCCACTCTCCCTCTCCCGCGCGCGCGCTTGTCTCCCCACGTGATGTTCCGGCACCACCTATATACGTGTATCCTCTGAAACCTCTTCGCCCTCTCCGTGCTATCTCTCACTCTTCGCAGATATATATATACATATATATATAGACGAGAGAGAGAGAGAGAGAACGTCGCGCGAAGAGAGAGCCGCAGATCAGACGGAGAACGAGAGAGACGAGTCGAGGGAGCTTGGCGATACGTTGATGGAGCCGCAGGAAACGGAGAGGAGGGACCAGCGAGCTCGAGGGAGCCACAACGCCGTGTTCGTCGCCGCAATGAGGTTCCCGACAACCGACCGCGTCTCTCTGCGTCTGCCTAAACGAGCCAGCAAACCGCCAAATACCACCTGATCGTTCTGCCGAACACGGAGAAATTACTCGTTACTCGGCACAGCCGATGAAAGTCCGGAGAACCGCGGCATCAAATGGAAATTTTTCAATTCCGTCCGTAGGGAGATCGAAATCACGTCACCCAAAATAAAAGGAAAACTCATCTCGGAAAAAAAAAATTAATTCGGGAATATTAGAATTTTGGTTTAAAAATCACGCTTTCTGACGCGTGTTATTAAGTGACGAATTTTAACGAATGCCAGCTGCGTTCGCGCTCGAATCAAACAAAAGTTAACGCGGAATGCCATCGCGTGACTCGATCGAGACAAGTGAAGCGTGGGAGTGAAATCTTCACCGAGTTAGAAATTCCGAGCTATTCAGTATTAATTAACTCTCTCCCACCCTTTCTCACTCTCTTTCTCTTTTTCTGTCTCTCTCTCTCTCTTGCTTTCTCTCTCTCTCTCTCTCTCTCTCTCTTTTTCTTTCCCCCCGCGTGTGCACAAACCCTCGGAGGAAAAATTAAAAGCCGTTTCGCCGTAACGCGTAACTACAGGTCCAATATCGCCGGACATTCCGGTAACAGGTCTTCTCATTATTTATGCATTTAAAAGGGTCTTCCCTAAGCGGCGCGCACAACCCTTTCTCTGTCGAAGGATCAAAAATAGCTTCGAAGCCGCCACCCTTTTCGCGGGACCGGCTGAAAGGGATTTCGTCGGGCGGCTTACCACCGCGACACCCCCGCGTCTCCATGCAGGCAAATTTAAACGTCACTTAACGCGTCATTAAGATTCTCGTTCAGATCGCTAATTTAACACGCTGCGAAGGCATCGACCTCTTTATTACAATCACGCGAGTGATTCGCACGTGAACGTTTTACAAATAAAATCAGCAAAATATAAGTTCAAAGTCTTGATTAAATAACGCCAATTAATTTTCCGCACTTGGCTGTGATATATTTTTAGCAAAATTATATCTATTATATTTGCTTCTTTGACTTATGCTTTCGATAATCGAAAAAAAATTCAACGACGTGCGATCGAAAATGCATTAGCGAAATCACTTTTCCGACCGAACGTCACAACGGAATGACCATTTTTCGGGGCGCGCGCGCACGTGAAATCAACGACGCAGATCCGAATAACACCGGCGGCAGATACACCTGGTCGTTCCGTTTCCCGCTGATTGATGTGTGTCGTCTGCCGGTCGGTCGGCTGCGCAGCCAGTCGCTGCGCCAGTCCCGCCGGGGTTGAATACAGCCGCGCGGGCCTTCGCTGCGGCGCCGGAAACGGTCCATCACACGACCACGTGACCACGTGACGGTCTGGCCTTTGTTCCACGCGATCATTAGTCTGTCAATATGCCCAAACGACGCTCGCCCTGTACGTCCTCCTCCGCTTGTTCCCCTCACGCAGCGCACGTATATATATATATGTATATATATATATATATATATTATATGTAGTGTGTATGCGTTTTACCTGCACAATGCGTCCATTGTCTTCTGCACGCGCGTATTATACATCCCCATTATGCACGTGGATGCGTGCTTACCTGCGCACGCACACACAACCCCCCGAAAAACGCGATCCGTATGGAATCTTACGTAGGAGAGAATGAAGATCACGGAAGGAGAGCGCAAGAGATGAGTTATACATACAGTTCTCATTATAACGCAAATAAGATACATTACACATCTATCGATGGTAAGATACGAGATCGAATCGAAAAATCTCGTGTTAAAAATATCAGAGATACGTTATGTATGTACAATATAACAAAAATAGAGCATACCGCGGATATGAAAATACACGCTCGGAAAAGTCAGCGCAACGTGGCGCGACATGTTATATGCAACTGTTCTGTCGAGGCGCGATTTACGCCAGTCCTCGAACCCGCTGAAAGATTCGTAAATCACATTCCGGTTCATTGGATAATCCGGCGGTGTTAATGTTCCCGTGTATCCCGTTGACACGTACCTCCTTCCCCTTGCGTTCCTCCCTCCGCTCTCTCCTTCTCCTGCCGCGTCTTCCATTTGAGCTCTCCGTTTTCTCTCGGTCGTCGCGCACACGCGACGTTCTCCGATGATCCCGAAGGCACCCTCTACGCGTCTCCATCCCCGACCCGACGCATTGCGTCCAAAGTAGAGGGGAGAGAGAGAGAGAGAGAGAGAGAGAGAGAGAGAGAGAGAGAGAGACGGGAAATCCAGATATATGATGCACGGCCGTGACATGCAAATCTGGTCAAAGCCCGATGCCATTACGTTTTCAAATCTTTAAAGTGTGTTTAGACAGCCTGACGCGCTCTCTCGAAGATTGCGCTGCTCAAGCGCTCGAACAATCCTCGAAGGATCGATCGCGCGCTTCGTTGTCTTCGTCATCAGATTTCAACGCGATCGCAAGAGATAACTTGCACTTTTCGATCTTAACGCGCGTAAAACGACATTAATAATCGTCATTAATAATCGTCATTAATAATCGTCATATCAATTGTCATTTGGGATAAAAAAAAAAACCAAAAACTAATTTACTGCAGTACAAAAATGACAAAATTCTTTTTTTCTCTATATATAAATAAACCACGTTTCAGACAGAAAATAAAAATCAAAGGTCGTGCAATTTAAGTTACGTCTTCGCCCAATTAATTGTAAAACGAACTCGCGGCAACCAGAAAGGGGGTAAAGGTCAACGTTAAAAGTCAGAGGTGAAAGTCGCGAAAATTGGAACGTCGTTCGATTCGTATCGCAGTGCGGCAACAACATGCTATCCTTCCTGGAAGTCGTCAAGGGCAACGCGCGCGGCCGCCGGACTGGCGATTCAACGTCGATCCGTCGATCGAGCGGTGTTGTCCGCGAGAGGGATCGATGCCGCGCAGTGTCGTCGGAAACAACGAGTTTTTGCCGTGCGGATCGGTTACGGATCGCAGTTTATTTCATTCGGCTCTCAATTCGTGAGGGCCGCGCGATCATAAACGAACGACAGAATCGAAGTTCGTAACATACGCGCGCGGTAGATATTTATGCTTCGTACAACGGGTTCAATTAACGTCGCTTAAAACTTTTGCCAGTGATTGACACTCACCGTAAATTGTATGCCGGATACCTATCTCTCAAACGATAATGTCACCCGCACATAAGTAAATATTACGCCTAAGATCAAGTCCGCTTGAAATACGACAAACCTCGATCTTGACGAGAATTCACATTCTCTCGAATCGTAATTGCGCTTGTTCGAAATGAAACTCGACTTGATAAGAAGAGGCCCGCAGTCTGGCCCGGTTCGGTTTTTGCTCGATCACGAAATCGTATGAATCGCTCGTTCAGTCGTTCCGTCGACGTGGTCCCTATCGATCGGCGAATGATCGAAGGCAAAGAGACAAACCGATCGTTTCGCGGTATTTCGCTTCTTGTCCCGTATTTCGTTCGGGGCCTTCGGCCGAACGACCAGTGCGGTCGGCAACGTTGATGTATCATTGTCTTCGTCAGGGAAGACGATTGTATCGGGCACTATGAAAGAGAGCGTGAATCATGTTTTTATAAATAAATACACACACAAAAATAAAATTAACACAGTATTTTTTTTACGCGATGGCAAACGGAATTCTTGAACAAAGAAAATAATATCGTTTAAAGTTTGTGTAAAAAGCGTATGTTTCTAAATAATTTCATCGCGTGTACGCTAAATAGAAGTTACGATAAGACATATGGGGAGGCAAAGTCGGTGCACAAAGAGAATTCCTACGTCCGATCGGGATACGACCGTACGTTCCCTCCTCTCCTACCTCTGCTTGCAGTCGGCATGAAATAATAATAAATACACGACTGTGATCGAGCGGTGTGTGTGTATGTATGTGTGTGCATTGCGCGCTAAACTGATTCGTAAGCGTGGAAGCCGCGGAACAATGGGCGCGGACTCCGCGTCCCGATGGCGAACACAGGAAAGGAGAGCGGAAAGGGGAGTGGGATGGTCGGAAGGACCTGAGAACGACCGCCGACACAATGGAGACCAAGTTGGCGGTCTGACCTCTGACCTCCTGGTTGCGCACCATCAGCGTTCGCATTCGGATTCGTTGCTTCGATTGTGTGCTAATGCCTCGCGCGGTGTCCACTACCGCGGCCTTAAAACACGGTACCGATTCTCGACTCTCTTCTGTCCGTCTCTTGCCACCTCCGTTTCCTTCTAATCGTCAATACTATCGCGCCTCGCGACACACGTCGACAAGCAATAATTTTTTTTTTTTTTTTTTTTTTTTTTTTTTTTTTAGCGAATTTTTTTGATGTTTTATATTTCTAAATTATGATAACTTGTTTTTATTGTCAATCCGTGCATTTTGTTATATTCATATGTTGGCGTTATTATTTTTTCTTTTATCGAAAAATACGCAAGGGAGTAGATTGCAATCATTTACCGTCGCGATTACTTGAAATGTCGGTCGGGTCGAATGGATTCGATTAGCGACGGCTCACCGACGCGGGTACCGTCGACTATCGCCGTCGTAATCGCTCCCGGCAGACTCGTAAGTCTTACTCCGGCCTAACGAACATTACTCAGAGAATACCGGTTGATCTAAATCTTCACTATGCATTGCGTCACGAATTCTTTATATTTAAGCAAAAATAAAACAATGTTCTTAAATTCGTTTGCCCAAAGGTAAAAGATACTAATTTTTTGTTAACATAAAACTCATTCGAAGCGATCTTCAATTATTACGTCAATTGTCTGCAATTGATACTGAAGTGTAATAATTTGGCACGAGTGCGAAAGATCAAACACCTCCGTGTGCACTCACGTAGCTGTATAATTCTCGATAAATATGATAAGTGGCTGGAAGATGTACTAAAAGCGGCGTTCGATGTCGAGTGAGCGGTGGCAATGTGCATCGCGAGCCGAATGCAGCGTGAGGTGCATGTCGGCCGCGCGTAGAAGAGAGAGGGAGAAAGCGGCGCAACAATGAGGCGGATCTTTCCGTAACGCAAGAGAGGGTGAACCCGGTTTCCGGTGGCCTTGCACCCGAATTTGAAACTTTCCCCGTTACGTCGGCGGCGAAGCCGCGCGCGCGACGCGCGCCGTCGGTGGCAGGGCAGAGCTGGGGGCGACGGGGGCGACCGAGGGGAGGAGAGTCGGGACGAAGGTCAGTGTCTGCATAAAACCACCCGAGGCTACAGACTGTCGGTTCTAGACTGCCGAGGCGTTTGCTATGCGGGCTGCGCAAGTCGCGGCTACGTGCTCTGCCTGACGAGCTACGACTCAAATTCAACTCAAACTCTGCTTTCTGCATCTGCTATTCCGCTTTCCTTCGCCGCTCTTCGTATATACTGTCGTTGCCTCTCTACAAGGTGTCCGGTCCGAGAAATTCCGGAGCTCGTAGACTCGCCAGTCAAAGAAACCGCGAATGAAACGCAGTGTTATCAAGATTGTTGCGAAGAATCGGTAAATCATCTCGTTACATTAAAAAAAAAAAAAAAAAAAAAAAGACATTGTCTTAAACTAACTCAAAACTATGTTATTACAAACACTCGCACTTTATCTAAAAATATAAGTTTAATAAAATGATCATTTATTAAACTTATATTTTTAAAATAAAAGTTATACTAATATATGTGTTGTTATAACAATAATACATATTATATTACTAATATGTATTATAAAAGTCTTGTACTATAATTAGTCATCAAGATTTATTTGAATTTTACATAGAAACTAATTACGTAAGTTCTAAAATATATCGTCGAGACAGATACATAGACAAAATTCAAGACTACACTTCGGCTTTTCAGAGTAAGAATTTTTATTGTTCGTGATGGACAACCTTGTCTTCTTGCCGCACTTAACCAATTATCATTCACGTCGTGTAGGCTGATCGCGTCGTAAATATAATACCGTAATAGTCCACGGTTTGCTCGTATACGAGACCCGACCGAGCTGTGCGATGCACATATATTCACGTAGGACACGGGGAGGTTCCAGTTGCGGGACAAGCAAACAGGGGAAGCGAAATGACAGGCGGCGACCGTTTACCTGGCATTACGATAATTAAATCGAAACAAAAATCTATCCGCGACCCGCGCGATCGTCAATCCTCGCAACCGACATTTTACGTTACCAATCGACCACCCTCTTGCTACAACACGTTTCCACATCCTCCCTCGCGCTCATTGTCCCCCGGATCGTCGTGTTTTTTCGTCCTCCGACGTCGACACGTCCTGCGTACTAATAACCCCCGTGCGAAAATACATTTGCTTTTTATTCGATCTTTTTTCCGCAATAATGACTTCGACAGGGAAATTGAGTACGTTCTTGCACTGTGCCACAGTTACTGTGTGTGTGAATTTTGTGATAAAAAATCATGTTTATATTATTAAAATATCAACAAAAATAATATGACTTAATTATACATCCAAGTTATGATAAATAATTTTTCTCTAAAGTAATAATTATCTTTATAAAAAGTGCTATAAAAATATATTGAAAAAATAAAAAATATACTGAGATAACATATATTTAAAAAGTATATTTCAAAAATACTTTAAAATTAGTGCCACATTTTTAATCACTTTGTAAAGACAATATATTAACAAGATTGAGATTTGCAGTGTTCATGTAGTACGTAAGCGAAAATTTTTAATTCGATTTCTTTTCCGTCAAACTGCGCGCTGCGTCGAAAATATTGCAGCGCGGCATTTTACACGCCATTTTCGGCAATGCAGGCGGGGTTAATCCCACATGCGCGTCGCGTTGCGTCGCGGGGAAACTACGGGACGAGTAGTTACAGCTCAACGAAAGTAAGACTCGCGACGTTGACGGCAGGAACGCCTAACCTCGGCCCTCCTGCACGTTAGCGGCACGGAATCAGCTGACTAGCAAAACTGACCTAATTATTATGCATTTATTCGCGCGTATTCAAATGCGCCGGGCGGCGGTGCTCGTTGTCTCGCTCGCTTCTGCGCACGTCCTATCGCTCTCCTTTGCACCAACCGACGCACTCGGTTGTCCCACGGACACTTAACACGCGATCGGAAATCTACATCGAGGATCGTCCGCGAGATTATCAGTTGATTTCCCTAATTGTTTTGAAAGCGCGCGCCACTGCATTTTTTTTGTCCTTTTATTTTAGTCCTTTAATCCGTCATTAACATTTCATTATTAATTTTTCACGGGATAGTCATCTTTCTCATTAATATTTTCGTCATTAATATTAATTATCAAATCAGCATCGGGATTATATGAATATTATAATATCTTTAAGAGAATTCCAGAATTAATCAGTTGAAACGTAAAAAAAAGTGTGTGTTACAATTATCTCATTCTTAAACATTTATTTATTCAGTGATTCAACATTGCGGTGATGATATCTATTAAAAGACCTTTTATCTCTATGTAATGTTTAGCAAATCTGATTTTTAATTCAATTACATATCTCACTAGAAAAAAAAAGCGCATACATTTGTGAACGCTCTGTGGTATATATATCTTACGGGTAAATATTTTCTGTGTAAATAGCGCGAAGACTCGTAAAATGCTATATTTACGATTTACAAAGATTTATTCTACCGAGTCTCGCGACACCATAAAACCAACTTCGCGTGACTCCATCAAACTTCGCGTTGACAGATGGGAGAACGAACTTCTCCGATGCAATCGTAAAGCGAAGTAGATCGTTAGAGCAATCGGTTCACTTTATCGCGACACTGTGGCACTTTTGGCGCCGGTCATCCCTCCCTCCTACCCCTAAAGTTCACATTGATCGTTCTTGGAGCGCCTTATCGGGCCCAACGCGGCGGAATTTCCAACACCGGGATCTCCCACCGAAATCGCGTTCGCGTGCTAATCGGGATCGGGCGTGCCGATGACTTCGGGACTGGTATGCCGAAACACAGAGCGAGCCTCCGAGCGATAACAGGCATAACATACCCCGGAATACCTACCCCGTGTTCCTGCGCGTCTGCCTGCCTGTCGGTCTGTCGGTCGCTCGGTCGATGCTTTGGTTTCGCCGGTGGTGAGCGTACACCCGCGCTAAGTACGCACACGCACACACACACGTGTGTGCACGCGTGCCCGTGTGTATACACACGTGCACACAGCAAGAGAGAGAGAGAGAGAGAGAGAGAGAGAGAGAGAGAGAAAGCCCGAGCAAGCGCGTCAGGGAGGGTCGCGGGAGGGCGTCTCGGCGCCATGCTGATTTGCATGCGCCGCCATGACGGCCGCCACCGCTCGAGCGGGGGTTGCACGAAGTCGCGAGAGGGAGGTCCGGAGGGTTAGGGGGTGAGCATCGATCGCTTTCTCCGCGAGCTCGCCGTCTACCCCTCCCGATTCTCCTCCGCCCCTCACCGCCTCTACTCTCTTCGTTGCTCCCTTTGACGATCCTTTCGTTCCTTTCCTGCGACCATTCTCTACTTCGCTCTTCCCTCTGCCTCTCTATCGTCGGCAACCTCCTGCGTATCTATACCTCGCGTTCTCTTGTTCCCTCTCTTTTCGTCGCGCGTCCTCTTTTTCACCGTTTTGCTCTTTCTTTTTTCTTCTCTGTCTCTCTTTCTGCAAGTTGCGACCGAACAATCCAGCCCTACAACCACCCCACCGACGCCTAAAACCAGAAAACTCTCGAGCTCTTTGCCTCTGCCTTTCGTTACACTTACCAGTCGTTTCTTTTCGTTTCTGCGTAGGAACTATCTGTCGTCTTATCCAGAAGCTAGAATTCTGTTATCGAATGATGTTACAGGCATAAAGTTCATCTTCAACGTAGTAGTTTCTTTTAAAAGTTTATTCAAAAGTTCTTCTCGTGAAATGTAATCTTTTATTTTACATAATTTTCTAGTTAAAATATAGTTTTAAATGTGCTAAGAATCAAATAGTCGTCCAAGATAGACGATCGCTCATAGACCACCACGTAGAAGTAAAACGAGAGGTCGAAGAGATCTCTTTGCGAGAAAACGCGTCGGCAAACTGAAAAAGAGGGATAAAGCGAAGACGAAGGGGGAACGGGAACAGCAACGATCTGGCGAACAACGGCCGCAGCCGTCTATTTACTTATGCAACGGTCGACGAAGTAAGGGGGTGGCGTGGCGGCTCGCGTGGTAGGTGTAAGGGTCGGAGTCTCGGGCTCTGTTTGTTTTCGTTGGACCACATAGCGTGATACGTTTGCGTAATGCGCCACGTTCGTCGTCCTTTCCTCCGCCATATCCTCTTCCCAAGCCACCACCCTCCTCATCGCCTCCTCCCGTTCCCTCTTGTCCGTACGTACCGTTATCCTCCGGGGGTAGCAGCAACTGCGGTGGAATCTGCCAGGCGGTAACTCATCCGCACGGCCGTATTCTCGGATATGTTTTTGCTCTTTCTCTCCCCCCGTTTCATTCCCGACCGCGTTTTCTCTCATTCTTCCTTTCGCCCTTCCCTTTTCCCTTTACGCCTCCATCTTTCTCGCGAGTGCAGACCTGCATCCGTCTATCCATTCGTCCGTTCTGTGTCACCGCCGTGTTCATTTTTTTACGGAAGTCGCCGACGTAACACCGCGCGAACTGAGGAAAAAAAGGGATTCTCTTCGTTGCGACGCGCATTTTGATTTTGTAAATCGCAAAAAACTTCGTGTAAACTCTCGAAAAGGATTCCAATGATATTCGCGGAGATTTATCGTATTGGTTGGATGTGTGAGACTCACACATCTCATATGTTGTTGTACAGTTTTTTAGTAAAATACGAATATTATGAAAAAAGAATAATTCATATAATTATTACTTTCTCAGCGTCTTTTTATCACGTGCAAAAAACTCAATGGTATAATAATATGTATAACATAATTTACACATAAAGGGTATGATAATATTAATTCAGGTGAGAGAGAACATCTTATAATTACTAAGAATAGCTTATCCGTTCCGAAGAAAAAGCGGATGCATTAACGCAACACAAACGACATCTGATTGCGCACTTCTAATAAGATAATTATATATTTTTCCTCGGGCGGTGTGAGACTTCGATAGAGACCGCAGGCTGATGTCAGGCGACGACAGCGTTTTATCTTATAGCACACGCCTATCAAAGTGTTCGCTTCCGTTCCATCCATTTAGCGATTTTGCCCAACGATAATAATAATCGCGACGGGTATCTTTACGCGAGACGGTTAATTTCATGGCGAATCTCGTCGGAAGTCTGGCAAAGAGGAAGGAAAGGCGCTGCACCGCAAAACTCGCGAGGACGAGGTACTTGAACCAGACAAACGATCGCGCGCTGCTCTCTCTCTCTCTCTCTCTCTACGATCTTTCTTCCTCGAACGACCTATCAATGACTTGCCGGATAACGTGATTCGAATTCGGTCGCGGTGAACGCGCGCGCGTCCCGTTTGCATTCAGGAATTCGAAAACTTCTAGCGGAAGGTCGCGAGGGGGTCAAGGGGGATACGGTGGTTGAGAAGCGAAGAGAAAGCGAAGTTCTCCGCGACTATGCGGAGGAAAGAGACGACGATGCGAGACGTGATCCCGATAGACGACGACGACGACGAAATCGAGAAACGAAAGGGTTGGCGCAAACGCAGGTTTTATAGTAATGTCTACCTCCTCCCCGATGCGACGGGGTGTATGCCTATGTAAATACGCGTCAACGATCTCGTGTGCAAAACGCACACTATCGCTCCTATTCTCCTTCTCCGCGCCTCGCACATTTTCCGCAATATCTACGTACGATGAGAAGAAGAGTCGAACAACAACGAGAGAGAGAGAGAGAGAGAGAGAGAGGGAGGGAGGGAGGGAGAGAGACAGAAAGAGAAAGAGAGATGCAGACAGAGAAAGTACGGGTTACGTACTACTACGGGGCGGATGGCGTGGACCCCTTGGATGGTTGCCTCATGAAAGATGCATAAGACGACTCACCGGGGGCGCGATAAAGAGTCGACAACAGACAGACCGACAGTCACCCCTGTGCACCCCCTCCCCTAATACCCGGTGCAATACACTGCCATCGGGCCGAGGCGTATAGGAATACGTCCAATGTGGCGGCCACCCACCGCAGAAGGGGGTGGCTCCTACTATCAATTAATTATAATCTAGATTGATGGATCCGATCCTACGGCGCTCGTAACGGAGATTAGTCTCGCTTCTGTCGTTGTCGTGCTTGTCGTCGACTTTCATCTCCCTCGTCCTCTTCTTCAAGTCGAAAAAGTTCGGCGACTTTGTCAGAGATAACGTCAATATAATATCTATGGTGTGCAGATCGGTTTCAATCGGCGATCCCGAGACGGAATTACAAGGAATGCAACAACGAAGCGAAACGACAAATGACGGGAGCGAAGAGAAAGAGAGAGAGAGAGAGAGAGACGTTTGTCGAGGTCTGTGGGCTAATGGCATGCAAGTGAGCGGTGGCGATGGCGGCAGCTTCCCGGCCCGTCGCGCGCCCGGTCGATAGGAATTAGCATTTTTATGGGTCTATCTCGCTTACGTGCCCCGTGGCACCTAGATTCTTCGGCATTGTTCACGCACGCTTCGTACGCATTCGCCGCCTGTAAACGTCCGTCTATCGTTCGCGCCACGAGTTTTCTCGCGAGACGTTTCACCTCTCTCGGTGCCTTTTGATCATGCAAATGTCTGCCGCGCGACGTATCGCATGATTTTATCTGTACACTTTGATGATGACGAATGAAATTTTATTCACAATTGTTGTAAGATAATTGTCATCAGATATTATATCTCTATGTGTAATTATATAATAAAACAAAAAAAAATTATCTATTCAAACAGAATTGATCTGACGATAGAAAATAATACATCGTCAGGTTGTTGATTTGCTTTCGTGAATCGAGCGTTTTCTTGATCAGAAAACGCGAATGTAACAGAATTGAGAAATTTTGTGATGCGAGATGCACATCGATAACTCTCGGACATTCAAACAGACGGGATTTGATCGAGAGACAAGCCGAGCGTATCCTGATCGACATCATGGCGTTGTTCTTCTCCTGAAGGCAAGGTCCAAGGCGTTATCGGCGCCGAAACGCCTGGGCGGTATTGCGCCCGAAGGATAAACACGCGCGTGCAACCCCCCGTAAAGCCTACACGCGGCCTATGGGGTGTTTAGTGCGTATTACGGAGAGAAGGCGTCTATGGGGGTGGTTACGGGGTTACGAAGAGAAACGAAGAAGACGAAGATAGATAGACGAGCAGATAGAAGGCGAGAGGGCGGGCGAGCGGGCGGAGGGGCGAGAGGTAGCACTAGAGAAAGTAAGGGTGTGTGATAGAGAGACAGAGAGAGAGAGAGAGAAAGAGAGAGAGAGAGAGCGCTGAAAGTGGCACGACAAAGAGAACGAGAGAGACTGGGACTCGTCGAAGGGCCGAGAATCTTTGGCGAAAAGCGCTTGCGCGTTTCCATGGGCACGGTGTCTATACGCCCCCTCTTCCGCGTAACACGAAGGGGATAGAGGAGGCTGTATGTCCCATTCCAACGCATTCGCGTCCCCCCTTTAGTCACTCCATCTCGTTCTGTCACTGCTCGTTCTCCGCGCCCTGGTAGGCACACTTCGAGAGAGATCTTTCAGCAGCCTCCCTCGCAGCGCACCCTTCTGCTCTCATCGTTTTTCGTCGTCGTTTTGCTGTTTTTGTCTCGTCTCCACGTCTACGAATCTCACGTGTGATCTCGCGACTCGGCCGATCGGAAACGCAACGCCGGAACTTCATCGTTCGGTCACCCGTCGATATTTCGTTCCAAAAAAAAACTCAAACGCTGTATCGATTTTCTTCGCGAAGTCATTGAGTGTCATCAGTCATCTCGTTAAGTGACGAAGCCACTCAAGTTTACTGCAACATTATAGACGCTCGGTCTCGTTATGATTAACGGCAAATGTTCCAGTTTGAGAAGCTAAATGTTTCATCATTAGGTTGATTTAATTTATGCTAATTTATCGCGAAACGGCATTTTGTTCAGCAAGTGAGCCCTAAATGAGTCGGTCGTCAGACGGAAAAAAAAGGTCAATTTTGCGCCATTGTATGCAAGAAACTCCGACGTCCGGTCCGATTTCGCCGTTATAAAAACATCAGTTAACTCCTGCCGTTTCTATTTCAACAAAATCAGCTTGTCCACTGCGGCGGTTTTTTTGGACTTTACATTCAGGTCCATGTTTTATCCTCCAAGCCACTCGACGAGCAACGTACGTGAGATGGAGACAGGTAGAGGAGAGGAGGAAGGGAAAAAGGTATAAAAAGCTGCTGCTACTGCTACTGCTGCTGCTGCTGCTGTTGCTGCTGCTGCTGTACACCGAAAGTCGGGAACACCGGGGATGGAACGACGCGACCGCCTACTTCGATCGCAAGACACGCTCCGTTACGCATACACAGATACACGATCGTCTTCACGTGTGTACGTCGTTGTTTCGTACGTGCAACACGATCGATTCGGGGACTTCGATCCGCCCTCTAACAAAAAGCGAAATCGAGTGTTTCTGTCTCGCGGAAATCGAAAGTCCCGCGCACACTGACAAAAAAATTTGGTTAAATATAAACTATAAATTTGCAAAAAAAACCTATATATTAGACAATGTATACTTATGCAAGGATGTAAAAAAGACTAATCTTTTTTCAGTATTTTTAAATTTAATGTTTTTTTAAGATTTTATAGCATTTTTTTCGTAGCGATAAAAAGTTATCAGATAGTAAATCAGTCAGATAATAAAATTAACATCTTAAGCAAATATTCCGAATTAATTTTCAAGGTCACCGCTTGAGAGACTGACTGTTGCGTCACAAGATGCAGAGATTAACATACAAATCTGGAATACGCGCGTGTCATTTACTTAAGCGTCGCTCGCCAGCGACGAGTGCGAGTGCTTAGGATTTCTCTTGCGTAACAACCTGTTTTACGAGCCACATTATCCCACGCGAATCGCGTCGCGCGTAGGTTTGCGGCATTGACTGCCGACGACTGCATTTATGACGAGTTGCAAAGACTCGTTATGCGACAGTCGCGAGACCCTCGAATTGCGTCGCATTTGCGTCGCCGCGAACACGCTCGTATCGATATGTACGCGCGCGATACATAAATACGCGATACATAAATATACATCGTATAAGTCCAAGGTGTGTTACACACTCCTCAGTTTTGCGCGCCGTCAATTACGGTCATTCCGCGAGAACCGCATTTAAGTCTAATTTGCCGAACATCTGTAATTGTCGGTAATTACTCGGCGATCAATCGCCATCAATTACGCTCGCTCGTAAAAACACGAGCGCAACTATATTCGAGACCGTTAATTATAACAATCCTAAGCACGCTCGGTGTACACGTTACAATTTACATTGTAATTATTAATTATCGTTGCGATTATATGATTTTGCATTGCTTTCTTGTGAGATAACGCGCGCGCGTCTTTCGTAAGCGGGATTTTTGTGGGATGTGACACGCAACATGTTTTCTCGCGGTGATTAAACCTGAAAAGTTTATGAATTACCTAGACCGTCGAGTTGAGTCGTAAGATAAATTCAGAATAACCAGTACTTGTAATCTACTATTTAAAAAAAAAAAAAAAAAAAAAATATTAACTCGTGCTTCGCATTCGACCTGATTCGAAACCTGATAATAGCAGCTGCGGTATGTTGATTAGTGTAATAACTACTTGTTTACTGTAATAAAGCATAGTTTCTTATCTCGCGCTTTCCGCAAAATAAACAATAACGATAATCGATACTTACGAAGAAAAGTAAATGACGAAGGGAAGGTTTGTTTCTCAAACCGGCGTGCGGGACACGTCGAGTCGTGTGCGGAGAGTAAAGAGTCGGTTCGTATAAAAAGGACTGTTTATGATTTTTCTATTGAAGCGTAACTAGGTGGCACGCGAGGTGGCACAGGGTAATAAAGTCCTTTACGCGGCAACTAACCGCTCTGAGGGGTTCGGGCCAAGCGCCGCGTGCGTTTACCGTTTACTATCGGCGTTACAGCCGGTCGTACACATAAATCGCTTTACGATCTGTCGCTAAAAACGAATTTCATGCGAAAGTAGGTAGCTAGCACTAACCGCAACCGTAAGTGTCGCGCATCGTTCATTCTTGAGAGAAGAAAAGACTATACCTACGGCACACATCGACGTAGTATCTATATATGTGCGCGAGCATTCGCGACGAGATTTCCCAGCATATGATATCGATCGATCCATCGACGAGGAAAACAACGACGAGGAGAATCATCACGTTTCGATGGTTGTTTCGCGCCGACTCGCGAAACGCGCGCGAAAATTTCCATAATCACCTCGCGAACGCATAACCAACGATCCGTCTCGCTGCAGAACGGAACTACGGGGATGTGGGTGTAACGAATGATGATTCCTTTTAGAAAGTGGAGGCACAAGTGGAAGATCGCGTTTATTGTTCCACTTTCACAAAAAATATGTTTATCTTTGGTAAACAACATTTGCGCGCAAATATTGTTTAATAACATAATTAAAATTTTTTTCTAAATTATTACTTAAAAGCAATTATTAGAAACTCAATGGAATATTGACGTGGTGTTTGCAATTGTGTTTTTCTTTTTAACGTACAAATTTTTATTCGACGATTTGCTCGCCAAAGCGACGTGTCTTTCTATTCAACGGGAGATGCAGTGTCATCGTCGCGAGAACATTTTCAAGGATCGTCGATATACGATGAGCTGCGAGAGATCGGAAACGACCGGCACGAGGAGAGAGCGAAGAGTAGATAGAGGAGAAGGAGGAGAAGGAAAAGGAGGAGGAGGAGAGAGTAGAACGTGAGCGCAACGGAGGACAAGATGATGGATGGTCCCTCTCCACCCTTAGCTGCGCCGCGCGCGCAAAGTGAGGGCGTCCCGACGCTGACGACGATGCTGACGCTAATGAGCAAAATATGAGGCGCCACCCTACCGCTCCTCTTGCGTCTTTCCGTCGTCTCGCTTTCTCATCCCCGTAGCCGAGTGTGGTTCTCTTTCTCGCTTGCTTCTCCAACTCCGGCCTCGTCAGTTATCGATTGTCGTTCGCGTTTTCTCAAGGACTAAGTAGAAGAAGAAGAAGAAGAAGAAGAAGAGGCAAAGAAGGAAGAGAGAGAAAGTTTCGTCCCGGAACGAAAACAAGACGATCTATCCGTCTGATTACTCGCATCTTCCTCCCGCAATTCCTCGCGTATATTCCATTCTCGGTTTGTCTACGTGCATTACCGTATCTTGATCGCCGTCGCAGTTGTCCTCCTGAGACGATAAATAATGACCATGAGCTATCCACGAAAGTCCAGATAACTTCCGAGAGGAATCTTTGTTTCGTTCGGGCAAACATCGGTCGCGCGTGTGCGACGCGCGGTGAAATATCGTCGGCGGTTCGTATTTCGCGCGATCATAAAGTATGATAATGAGAGAGAGAGAGCGCGGGGAGATGTCGAGGAGCTTGGTGAAGGGGAAGATCAGATCCGCGTTTATATGTTGAACGCGGCGAAAGACCGTTTTTCGAAAATAAAATGTCGGTTATAATAAATAAGACGTGTGTAACAAGCGGTTTTGGACGGCGGTATAAATGGCGCTGAGCATTAACGAGGAACTGGCCGCTTTTCGTTTGTTCCCTCGAATCCTTCGTTCAGCATCACCACCGGTTTGTCGCCATGGGATTAGTGCCGGATGTCCACACTCGGTTTTTACTCGCGAACGAGATGTTCCGACGACGAAAAAGGGACCCGTTTAATTTCATTTCGCCGGTGCCACCCCTACTCTCGACGCCCCGAGCGACGAGGCACCGCGAAAAAGAAACTCTTCGTCGTTTTACGAGCATTCTCTCGGCTTCTATCCTGAAACATGTTCCCCGTTCGTGCCCCCAGTACTTTAAGAGAAAACTCAAAAATTCGCTTGTCGCCCGCGTTTTCACGGCACAGACCTTCGTTAAACGTCTTGAGATGCGCGCAGCATCTTGCGGTTTTAAAAACGACATTCTTCAAGTTTTATCTCGCACTGTTGCTTTTTATTACACTAGTTTTTCATCAACATATTGTTGTTATAAAGAGCGTAAACTATTTGATAAATGCAATTATTGTTTTGAGAATAAGGAATAAGATTTGTCTATGCAAATATGGTAATATCGCATATCGATATATATATCGCATATCGATATGTATCGCATATCAATATATCGATCTTCTTTTTTGTTTCTAATTGCCGATTCCGGCAAAATATTAAAACGACTTTTTTGTATAAACAATTTTCCGTTTAAGAGAAAATAACTTTTGTATTAAAAACTTGTAAGAGTTTTCTCTAAACATAAATTATAAAACGAAAATTGCTTTTCTCTTCAATTTTATAACAAGAATTTGAGAAACTCTGCGACTTTTTGTTAATGCAAATTTCTTTCGTTCCGCGCGTCTCCACTTCTTTTATTGGGTCACTCCATTTTTGTGTTAACGATCCCGTTTCGGTGTCACGCCTACCACCACGGCCGACGCAGAAGAAAAGGTTTTTGCGACGCGGCGAGAGCTCCGCTTGCAGCCTCGTTAGAAATTACCGTGCAGCCCATCCTTCTCGCCGTTAATGAAAGCCGGGTTCTGTGCGCCGAAGATTATTCGTGGTTTTTACACGACCGAGGCCATTCAACGCACAGACGCGAAGACGCGCAGCCTTCTCCTGGTCCAGAGGAGAAGCCGGAGACAGAGAGGAGAGTTAGAGAGCGAGAGATAGATAGATAGAGAGAGAGAGAAAGAGAGAGAGACGGGGATAGACTAATTAATTTGGCAAATCATCACGTCGCAGTGTAAACAGGGTGGTTCGATCTGTCTTTCCCGCATAAAGAGGGTGTCGACCGGAACAAGGACGGCGGGTAGGGGCGGTAGGCGGGGGAAGCTCGTGAGGGTGATATCAAAGGGGAAGGCGAGGGATATCAATCCCCGGAGAAGGCATGGACTCAGCCTCCGCCGAGTGTATAGCCGACGCTTCCGCAGTTCTCAACCGCGAAATCCTCCATTCGAATTTATCGCCGTCGTAACCGAACACTTCCTTCCCCGTAAGCCGGTCCCCGTAACGTTCGTCGAACCTTCTCCTCGGTTTTTCAAAACGGCTGATCTCACCGCGACGGATCATCTCTCGCGCGCCCGGATAGTATTTATATATACAGCTGGATTTTGATGGCTTCTCGGAGCGTTAAATCTTCCCGAGTGAAAAACTATCGGATTATCCGGAAGTAGAATTTCGTTTTTACTGACGTCTCGTCTAGCCAGACGTTTCGCAGATATACATCGACTTTTCGTTACGAACGTCTTTTCGAACAAGAATAAATCACATCCGAATCAAGAAACACACTTGTACATAATTGTTTTGTTTGTGACATTTAATTTTAAATCTCTTTCTCTTAAGCTTTCTCTCTCGCATCAATTCGCCGACTACGATTGCGTGACAATCGCGAGTTCGAGTCTTAACGGTGACACAAAGAACACCGTGCCTTAGCTTTGCGTCTTCGTCTCTCTCCGCTCTGCTAGGTATCTTATCGGAGAATCAAGTACAATACGAGGTCAAGGCGCGCTATCGTGGCCACGCGAGCCGCCTCGCGGATATACGAGGTCGCCCTCGGTCGCTCTTCGATCCGGACGTCGTTCGCGCGTTAAATGTACGAGCGATTCACGTGTTCGAAACTCGCGACGTCCGGCCGTGACGATCTCGTCGACATAAACTTCGCACTTTATTTCGAACGTGTTAAGAATCTGCTCGATTTCGCAGCGTGACCGCAAAAAGTCGCCGTACGACGAGAATTTCCTGTATCTCGGAAGAGATACATCGACGTATCGTGGCCCTCTTCGCGCTGACCTGAATTTCGTCAAGATGCACGAACTTGCTAACGACGCTGGAAGCAACACGATCGAAGGGCGAAACAACGACGGAAGTTGTTTCGGAGCGGTGCAATGCATGATTCACCTGTGACATCATCCCGCGAAATTGTCGGGAATTCGGGATAATCTCGCGCGCTCGCTCGTTATGCGGAATCGTTGGTTATAGACGTCGTCGTCGCGCTCTATGGTCGTCTTCGAGCACCGACACACAAAAGCCGACGTAGAATATGAAGGAAATCGTGAGCACCCCTACGGACTCCTTTTCTCTCCGCGTCGTTTCTCCACGGCGTGTCGCTCTTTCTCTCTTTCTCTTTTTCCGCGCACTCTTTCGCTCTCGTCCGTCTATACATCCAAACAGAGCCCCGTGTCGCCCCGTCTCTGTCCCGTCTTCCTTTCTCTCTGTCGCGAGATAGGCGGCCGAAGGGGTGCGCCGGGCGCGCGGGGTGGTTCTTTCCCTCCTGTGACGGAGGAGTTGAGAGTGCCGTTGAATATGCATGAGAGCTCCGGCTTCTATCTACCGTCCTAAAAACATTCAGTCGACGTTGAAGCGACCGATGCTTGGACCGACCGCGCGCCTCGTCGCTCGCCAATCAATGTCTCCGACAAGCTCGTCTTGCGAAAATTTCTGTGAGATTCTGGGAGAACGCGATTTCTCGTAACCACGGGGAGGACGGAAACGGGAAGGGGGTACGACTCCTCGCGTCTTTTCTCCGACGTAACGTTTGGCCGCAGACGTGCGCTGACATTTTTATTATTCTCTGAAAGAGAAACCGCGAAGTTCATCGTATCCACGGGAATGTTTATTTCCGCTGAATTTAGATCGCCATTTTTCGTGATGTACTCCGCTAGTTCTTTGACTGAATCTCTTTAACGCTTAAGCAGATTCTGATTGAGAGAATGAGACGTTGATGTTAAAAAAGATGTTTCATCACGTCTCTCGCTACTTAAGAAAACCATCGTTTTTAATGTTTTAATGCAATCCAAATTGTGCTCGAACTTTTTGCCGTGTATTTTTTCTTCTTCTACGAGCATAAATCTGGATGATCGACAAATCATCTTTGCCGAACGAAAGGTTTCTCTATATGATTTGTAGAAATTTTTCGCCGGATTTGACATTGAAATCCATTGGGGCTGTAGATCAGACTTATCAGCGACGACCATCGACCATAATTATGTTGTAACTGCGCGCGTAAATGCCGGCGTGTAAAGTGAAGCGTGTTAACCGTGACTCGATTATCTTTTGAATCAGACACGGAAGACGCCGTGTCTGAAATATGGCTTTCGATCCCGAGGAATGAAATGCGCGCGATCTCGGTGCACGCGTGCACGCGCGCTACTTAACTACGCGGGAACGCATATACACGCAGGAATGCTTAATGCATTCAAATGATATTCACTCTCGCGCGCTGACGCGAATGCTTTCGACAAATTAACGCCGTGTATCGAATAACTATCTACCGCAGTGTTACACGCGAGAGAGCGCGCGCATGTGTGAGAGATGCACGCGCTTGCTCGCTCTCTCTCTCTCTCTCTCTCTCTCTCTCTCTTCCTCTCCTGTGCGCGGTTTCTCGAGCATCTTGTAAATCAAACACACGATCGGTAGTTCTGATAAAGCCTCCCCGGCGTTTCGCTCGATATAATTTCGCAGAGAGGAGAGCATTCGTGATTACATGTAAACGCTCCGCGCCATCTAATATTAATTCATACAATTCCCGCTATCCCATGTAGGAATCACGCTGTAACCCGATAACTCTTTCTAGCCGTATATAGCGATAATTAGTCCAGTTGCGTTCGTAATGTGAACACGGTGCTAAAGATAAGATATCGCCGATCGCTTGATTGACAAAGACGACGGTCGAGAAGAAATTTCCAAAGCTATGTGAAACGTCAAGTTCGGCCCTTGACCTTTTTCAAAAACTGACAGATCCACTTGATGCGTGAGGAAAATAAATTATCTCAATTTATAATAATTCAGGTGAGATCTCGAGCGAAATCAACAGCAAGTGGACATGGCTCTGTCGCCATCTCTTGGCAATGCTGAGAGACAGAGTAGCCATTTTGTTTCTGGAGGTGGCCAGAAGGTCGCCGTGGTGTCGCGACACACCCGCGCATGTCCATTGGTTCCTCCTACGATGTCCTCGCGGCGGCGGCTTCTCTCCGCTCCGCTCCGTTTCGTCTCGCCTAAGCGACGGCAGGAGACGTCACCCCTCTCTACCGTGTCGCGGTTCTCCTCTTCCATCCCTCTGCGCGACGAACTCCCCACTTCGAGTCCACGACTGCCCCACCTCAGGGGACTCGACCACCTTCCCTTTTGTGCCCGCCGCACCCTCTGGACACCGTCGTCGAGGCAGAAACTCTCCCACCCTCTCGTACTCACGATCCCTTCTCGTTTGCCTTGCCTCCGACACGGCCACTACCACCGTCATCTTCTCCTCCGACTCTCTTCCACCTCCAACGACGACGAGATCCCACCCGTCCCACCGTCGAGCGATATTATCACTCCGTTTTACTCGCGATTTATCGGCCTTTATCAACTACATTGCCACCGAACGGTGTGTATCGTTGTTGCCTGCCCTGCCTGACTGCCTGACTGCCGCCACCTCGATCGTGTATAGCCCTGGCTACGGCGCAAGGTTCTCTCCACCGCGTGCAACCCGCTACGGCGTACGGCCTCGTAAATCAGCGTCGGTGGTTTATCGTCATCGTCCGACTGAAAACCGCAGGACCCCTCCGCTCCCTTTCCGAGCGGCCGCTACTCCCGTTTTCTCGCCGCGTCGTTCGAAAGACGGTTACGGCACGTCAAACTCACGCTATGATTTTTTTTACGTCACGACATAAATAGGTATTAAGAGCGCAAGGTGTTTAGGTAACTCGAGATTTGATAAAGTATTCAGGAAAAAGGGATCTAAAAGGATATATGAGGGATATTTAGCGGAATCAGAGAGAAAACGAAACAAAAAAAAAACAAAAAAATCAGGCTCTTCCTTAGAACTTATTTGAGTTCAAGACGTTTTATTTTGCGAAAACGCGGCTCCCACGTTCGCGGAGCGATTAGACATTAGATTCCGGTGTTTCTCAGAGCGCGCATCCGCCGTATCTCTCATCTTATCGGATATATGTCCTTTGAAGTCCGCCTCGCATACCACGGCGACGTCTGTAACCCCTTCCCCACGCGAGATGGTGCGATCTAACTAGCTGAATCTAACGTTCGTGTTGCGTCTCGTCCGCTTTGCCGCTCAGCGCGACCGCTTCTCTTATCGCCTCGCCAGTCTGATCAAAACCAAGAAGATCGAACGGATGCTCCCGCGACTACACGCGGTGTATCGAGAAACTCGATCGTCTCTATTTATCTCGGCGTCTCTGTACCCCCGCCACCTATCTATCCGCGTTCTTTCCCTCTCGTTCCAGGGAACAAAGGGATCGCCGCGCGATTCCATTTCCCGTCGTCGCACAGTCGTCGCTTTACATCCTGTTCCTCTGACTCCACGATGTGCTCTCTCGCGGGCTCTAACGTGCGGGGGAGACACCGCTCGCTCGCTCGCGTGCGCTCTCGTTTCGCGCATTTGTACATCGGTGTGGGTGCACGTGCTACGGCGTGCACACACGTGAGAATCGTAAATGTGTTCGCGGATACAGTCGCTTTCATATATGTGTGTACGTATATATGCGCGCACACACGCGTATATACGACGGGTAGGTATACATCGGAGGCACCGATGCACGGTAGAGTGCTTTCGAGGCGAGTGCAGTAGAGACTCACGGTGCTGCACGGTCTGGTGATTAGCGCCGCCCCCTGGGGACGGCAACCGCCAATCGGTGGACGGCGTCGCGGCGCCCGCCGTCGTCGCTTCACCGCACGAAGCTGCCGCCGGGAGTCCCCTGCGGGTCCGCACAATCGCGGATATAGCGGATAGCGTCGGGCAAAGCCACGACAAAAATCAATCACTCGCTGCTTCCTCTTGTTCGCGATGCTCTCCCTCGCTCTTTCCACATCTATCCGCCGTTGCGCCTCTGTATTTCTGTTTCCCTCCGGTTACACGCTTCGTTCTCGTTTCCTCTTTCTCTCTCTCTCTCTTTCTCTTTTGCCAACGTTTGTTCGCGTTTTCTCCATCGCTGTCAGTTCGCAGTGGCTGTCTGCGCGAGAACCCTCTGTCGCGTCCAAAATCCAAGCCTATCTCTTGCAATATCTCGCATCCCTACAGACATCGGATCAGTTTTGCGGCAGCTTATCGAAATCGCGACTTGATACGAGAAGAAGGTCGCGGAAAGTTAATTGTAAAGTTTTGATCTCAATATTCCATAAATTTTATACATTTTTTTTTTTTTGAGGTCATATTTAATATGGAAAATATAATTAAACGAATTGAAGAGATGAAGATGCATTCGATTGTCAGTTCTGTGATATTTTCTACCGTGTTTACTTCATGAAAATGAAGATCCCTTGTTCGCGAGTAATCGGAATAAAATATGTGAGAGCTACTTTGTCGCGCGGAACTTCACCTCGTCGACGCATCATAAACAACGAATCCTATCGTCGATCGATTTTTCTCGCGCGATCTTCCCACGTTCTCTCGCGTTCCGCACACGCTTGTGTATCATTCTTGTCCGCGTCGATTCACGTCCTCGTCGACGACATGCAAGAACGGGACAAGGACAAGCGAGATTCCGCCCGACCTACCGGACTGACCGACGACCCGCCTTGAATTTCATTCACACATCGCGAGGTCGACTCTCGGTGTACTTACACGGAATACAAAACGATGTTCCCATGGATTCAACAATACACTGCGATATACGTCGACTGCCGAAATAATAGAAAGAGAGAGAGAAAGAGAAAGAGAGAGGCGCCTGTGATTTTCTTTTCGAGTTTTCTCTTTTTTTAATTTTCTCAACTTATTGGAACGTGTAACGTTTATATTCTTTCTAATTGCACACATATAATTTTTTCACACATTTAAATTTTGTAAATTTGTTTTCTCGCTCAATTTAGTTTTAAAAGAATAAATCGACTGTTGGCGTTTTATTTATCCTATTAAATACTATAAAGTGACAAAATATTCTCCAGTTTTTATTCTACCAAGTATGAGAGTGACATTTTTCTTGCTAAAGTGATCCTCAGTATATATCGCTTTAGCGAGAGCCATCGTCACGTCGCGGCAGCGGACGTGGTTATGACACCAAATCGATCCGCGAGCTATCGAGCGACAAACTTGCTGCGCGCACAGACATCCGAAAGGAACTTCCGCCGTCGATACTCCGGTCGCCAGCTTCTTTGCGGCAGTCTATTTCTACGTCCGCGTTACGCGTTTTTTTATAAATTAAGATCGGGAGAGATTCTGCAACGTGGACGTGACAGCAATGTCGGCGAGAAAAAGAAGGGAGAGAGAAAGAGGATGAGGAGACGGGAAAAGAGAGCTGAAGCCCGTGACTGAAAACATCCCATGGCGATAAGAATCTTCCGGCGATTAATTGGTATGACAGCGGCACACGTTGCCGCCGCGTTAGACCGCGCAGTGCGCCAGCCGTGACAGCGCGTCCGCGTATCTCGCGCGATATCTCCTTATGACGACGCCCGGTCGACGACTCCTGCGTTCTCCTTCTTTCTGCAGTCTTTCCAACGTCTCGAGCTTCTGTGTGAAAAAGAAAAAAACGAGAGAGAAGCTTCTTGAGAAGAAGCGAAAAACGCGCCGGCGATTCCCGAGGGTTGCCGATAAAAAAGGGACCGCCTTTGCGGCACGTCGTGTCCTCACCGGAACTGTAGTTCCGGGAAAAGCCTGTAGAGAGGCCAGCTGCCGGAAGTCGCCAGGCTGCGAAGCGCCGCGCTCTGCCGCGCGAAAGCTCTCACAAGGGTAGAGCTTCGGTCACGAGGGCTGCTACGTACAGGGATCTACTTGCCACTCAGGGGGTTCGCGTCCCCGATGCCGAGCCCTCTCGCGTCCTCCTCCTTTTCCCCTCTCTTCTCATGAATGCGAACACCCACGTGGTAAAGCAGGAATCTCGGAAAAGCTCGCAGGATCTTATCCCGAGCTTCGCGTTATATATCGAGCTTGGTAACACAGCCAGGCGTGAGTTCTTCGTCACGAGTTTATCGAGTAGCCGTCACCGATGATATCGTTGGATGGTGAATTTTAAAACGGAGCGGGGGAAATAATTTTGATTTGCACACAATCGCAATATTGATTCGTTGTCCGCGAAGTAAATAACTCGCGTCCAAATTAAGGAGAAGCACGGTACAAAAAATCTAGCTACGACATGGCAAAAATACTTGCACCGTCAATTGTACAACTTTTTCAAGATTTAAACAAAACACACATTTTGACGCAATGTGTCGTTACTACGTTTGTAAAGATCAAATAAAGAAGAAAGAGAAATCGGCGCTTTCAAAAGTACATATTTCGAAATACGGCGGCGATGTTGGTTTTTCAAAGTGGGACAAATGAGTCGTAAGATTGATTTCGTAAGATTCGGTTGTAAATCATCGGGTGTTAGCGCGCTGCACACGCGGTGTGCACGTACGGTCTTTACTTATGTACTCTGCCGCGCGCACACGCGGGACGATAAAGTGCAGCTGCAAGAAGTCTTGTCTGGATCTCTTCGATTGCCGCCCCGGTGTCCGAGGTCAGCCGTGTTGGCGCTGGCCCCGAAGATCGTCGATCCACCTGCTCCATGCGCGCGCGGCAAGCGTTCACCTGCACTGGCCGCGCGTAGGCTCATGCCGAACTTACACTTTCACGCGCAAACCCAGTCAGATACTTTATATATCACGAAAGAAACTTACCTTTCGCTTCTCGAAGAACGTTTCAACGCCGTTATTCGAGAAATACGACGTCGACTCGGTGAAACTGATGTTATATTAGTGTTTTTATTTTCTTACAAGAGTTTAATCAAAAATGTTGCCTCGATAAATTATAGAAAAAGTTATCGAATACCTAATCAAGCAACGGTTTAAGTTTCGTCTGTCTGTACGAGATGTGCGCGCCACGTTCTTCAGAAAAATCTTTTTCTATTAGACTTCATCGCGCTCAGTAATAATTTATCTCAACGTCACGATTTTCCTCGATGATATCAGCCGAAATAATTACTAGTTTCTTTTCTCCGGCGGATTCTTGTGTGACGAGGGAAGAAGAAGTTTGGTGGCACACCTTGCGCGACAGGTGCCATTCTCCTGGATAGCAGGCGTAAGTAACAAGTATCTTACGCGCGTTCGCTCGCACGGCTTCTCTCTCCTTTCTCCGATTCTATCTTTCTCGCATGATAAACGCGCGTCCACCTTCACGTTTCTGCTCCCCGCGTGTACGCGTATCTACTTGCCGGTCGTCGTGGCCGAGTTTGTATATCGTATCGGTGCGCGCACTGGTCGTATCCGGTAGACGCTATCGTCGGCACTTAAAAATATGTTAGCGGCCGGCATATAAGCACCGTGACCTCCGTGATACGATCTAAAGAGCCCCAGAAGCCCGCTGGGACAGCGCGTCAGATGCTCTTACACGGCAGACGGGGTAGATCGCCGAGGGTGACACGAGGAGAGGAAAAAGGAGAGAGAAAACCGTGACTGTAACCGTCACGCCGACCGTCGTTGGATACCTATCCACCGGAAAAAAGCCGAAACGAAGACTTTATCCTATCTGATAGGGCCTCAAAATACACCGGACTTGTAATATCGCGACATCGAGATATTAAACCGAATATGTCGATGATTTTTGCACAAATTTCATTCATCACATCTTTCGAAGCAAGTGAAATTAGATAAGTTATCTTTTTTTTTTTTTTAGAACTCGTCGATTTTTATTCATGATTATATAACAATTGCATTTGTTGACACAATTTATCTTATCTCTCTGAGAAAAGATTAGGGAGAGTAGAATAGAAAATTATCTATGTAGATTCGGCGATTCACTAAAGATAGATGTGAAAAATTGTCGTATGTTAAAATTAGTTTTTAACCTTCTTAAAAAATTTTCAAAAAACATAAGTTTGCTCTTGCGCGACGCTTCCACAGAAAGTTTCCCATTAATAACGCGTGGCACATAAGCTCTTAACAGCGTGTCATTTGCGTTCGCGGCGTGTCAGTGGCTGGGAGGAAGTAAGAAATTGATAGAGCCTCTTGTGTATCGGGTGAGAAATCGGGCGAGAAGGAAGTAGACGATAGTCTCCTTCGCGACGAGGAGGCGGCAGTCGCGGAGGCGAGGAGAGAAAAGAGGTCGCGTCATTGCTGGCCATGGCTCGTGATCGATGGCGCTGGGCGTTATCTTCGCCACCCCCTCTTGTTCCCGCGGTAATTCATCATCTCGGTCTGTTTTTCACTTACTTTATATGCAACATATTCCGTAATTTTTATTCAGTCAACCAGCCGCCGTCGACGTCGCCGCAACCAGCCGTCTCCAGGCGGAATCCGTCTCATAAAACAGCGAGCCAACCTCCGGTGGACCGTCATCCCCGTGCGCGAGGGGGTACAGTGCGCTGAGGAAGCAGACAGGGGCGTTCTTACGTCTTCTTCGGTCCGAAGTAACTCCGACAGACCGAGGGGTTACGCAAGCTTGCACTCTATATGCTAAGGAATTTCGATATGGAAATCCGGACCGGGCCGTTCCCGGGACTGGTCAGTTTGATTTATTGGCTCGAAATCGGTCACGCTAAATTTTGAGGAAAATATGCTGTCCCCTCTCCGTGCGTCTCGTCCCATCGCCACCGATCGCGTTCTCTGACCGGGCTTTCCCGGTCTCGACGATATTTCCATAAAATGAATTATTAGATTCTCAGATATATCCGGGAAAACGCGCGGGATGCGCCAGACTCTGTCCTCCGGCATAGTTTGACAGAAATCTCGGGGTGAATTTATGTCGCCTAAGACAATCTCGTGCGAGTGGAAAGGGGAGGTCTCGTATTTTAACGTCTCCTTCGGTAAAATTTATGAAGTCGAAACGTATGGTGAAATTTTGATTGTATCAAAACTTGGTTACGGAAGTACGTAATATATATATATATAACAAAGAGATATACGCAATACGATGAACGCAATGTGAAACGAATGCAATTACTGAAAAAAAAAAAATAAAAATATAGCAAAAGTTATCAGTAGTTTAATCGGTTAGAACGTCAGACAAACACTCCTGTATTCAGTGGAATATCTAAACAGTCGGTCACCGGTCGGCGGATATTCCTTTCGGCGATACTCTAGAAGCCCTAAAGTGAGTCTAAGCGCTAAGTAAATCGGAGAACTCACGGGGGCACGGGAGGGAGAGACGAGTGGCAGGACCACGACGAAGAGGCACGAAAGACACGAGTGCCGAGAAGATGAGAAACGGCGAATGCCAAAGGTCGAGGACGGGGAAAACTGGAGAAGGTGAATCGCAGCAGGGTAGTAAGAGAAGAGGGCGAGAAGGAGGCGTGAGAGCGACGCGAGCAAGGGGCTGAGGCGCTTTCGAGGCTTGAGAGTCGCGCGAAATCTGCATTTCAGTCTTCTATCCTTCCGTTTCCACCGTGATCCTCTGAAGCACGGACTCGCTCTGGAGCCCAAGAGCTTTCGAACGGCTCGCAAACACTCTCTTCGTCGCGAGAAAGCTTCCGTAGCTGTTCGCACGGGGTATTCGCAAGTATATACATATACATATATATATATATATATGTGTGTGTGTGTGTGTGTGTGTATACGACTATAGACGTTGTAAAGACTCTCCTCCGAAGGTAAGCTTTGCGTCTTCACGGTCTTTCTACTTTTGCTTTCGTTTCAGTATTTGCCTTGCGAGAGAGCGCAACGCGAACCTTTTATTCGGCAGCGTACATCAGCATTACATAAGAGTGTACACAAGAATGTATATAAAGATACAGAGACCCACTAAGTGTCTTTGTTGCTTATTGTTTGAAATCACAAATGTATTTCCTCTGTTAAAGATTACGCGTATAAATAAAATCGTGATTTTATTTTATTTTTTAATTTCATAATCTTACTAGACACTGTGTTTTGCACTTATATAATGGAAATAATAATTCTTCGTACAATATCAGGATACACTTTGTGTAGCCAACGCGAAAGGCGATGTACAGGAGAGGAACGAGGACGCCAGGCCGAACGCGGAATGAAAAATTGTTTACCGCGCTCGGCCAGCCGGAAGGACGCAAGAGTCGGAAGAAGGATGGTGAAGAGACGGCCGGTAGGAAGAGGCAAAGGCGACGGGTAATTAATCCGCGGTTTTTCTCGTCTAATTAGTTGGATTTATTCCGTTGGTCCCCTTATCCACTCTCTCCTTCGCCCGTCCGCGTCTCACTCGCTCGCGTCGTCGAGCGTGCGCCGTCGCGCTCGCACCGAGCGTCGCCGGATGGGTTGATGTATGGAAATGTATGCGGGGAGACGGAGGCTCGCATTTTTCCAGGCACGACGGTGTACCTTCATTTCCACCGCAGCTTGCTACACCCTCCCTCCCTCCCTTTCTCTCTCTCACCCCGTTTTCAACCCTCCGCGCGCGTCGTCTCCCCGTTCGGCTTATGGCCCAGCACACCCCCTTAATGACGCGTCTACTCGTTAAATTCGTGTCAGGCCACCGCTCTTTCTAGTCGCCGAGCTTCTCGAATCCGCGCGAGATCCCGCGTACTTAAGAACGAATCCGCTTCCACCTTAGCGGGGATTTTCACTTTCCACTCGTGAAAACTTTTTCCTCCTCGCTTGATCTTTCGCGATGATCCTCGCTAAGCTCGCCGAGAAGGTTCGGAACTGTCTCCGTTAACGTTCACGAAGTATTATATTTTATTCGGTTTCGAAAATTGAAGTTAATTTGTAATTCCATAAAATTATGCAAAAAAATAATGACGTGCTTGCTTGACGTCACTGAACTTGTCAAATAGCCGTGCTGCAACTATCGATAATGGTTTATCAATGGTTTTGGAATAAGTTTTACAAACAACTTCAAAAAGAACTTCAAAACATTGTTCGACGTGACATAGTAAAACCGGAAAGCACTGCTTTGCCATATGATGATTGAAAAGTAAAAGATAAAAAGGTATGCAATATGTATGCGCGTGATGAATAATGCACGACACTGCTGTCCGCAATAATTGGTGCACTTAGTACCGAGATAAGAGCACTCAATATGAAGACGTCAACCTCGTGATAGCAATATATTTTTTGTTACAAATACATAGACAGAGAAGATCATTTTATTCATACAATTCATAATAATTAATATATGTATATGTGTATATATAGATAATTATTAATTTAACAATATTCGATTAATTCTGTGAGAGATTTAAATAAATATTTGCGATTTAATAAACGTGAGATTAAAACAGTTCATATTTTATTCTTAAAATATCACATTACGCTAAAAAAATTAATAAACAAAAGTGATAGTAAATAATTCATTTCGTTCAATATGCGTGTTTTTCCCGTAACATTATACTTTACATCGGTTAATTTTTTTTCCGAAATCGACTAGTTTTACTGCCATAATTTGGCAACGTCGTACGTAGGAAAGCGCCAACATTTGCCGTTGTCTCAGCATCGAGACATGCGTCAACGGCGGAGACGGTTGCGACGGTTACACATTATCCGACACAGTCGAAGCGTTCTGACCAGTAAAAGCTCTCCCGTGGAGTCGCACGATACACGCGAAACGCACGCACACGCCGACCGGCAAACAGAGAATTCGCGTGTTGTGCGCCATAATCTACACCGGATAGTTACAAAGGAGCGAATAAAAGAGATAGAGAAGAGGAGAGAGAGATATATATGTACAGAAAGTGAGAGAGAGAGAGAGAGAGAGAGAGAGAGAACAGGTTACGAGGAAGGCTGAAACGCGCGGCGTATCCGCGGCGATGCCCAGGCACGTACCTGGTAAGTAGTAGGTACGTAATGGGTAGCAGGCAGTAGGTGGCAAGGCTGCGTGACGAGGCGATTGCGGACCGTGACTAAAATATTTAAAAATATGTATCTTTCTGGCCGCGCGGACTGCCGTCCAGTTCCAGTTCCAGTCCCCGGCTCGGACCCTGCGCTCCGGACCCCGCCGCATGCCGCTTCCAAGCCCGCCGCTGCGCCTCGCTATATTTATTTCGCGTTTCCTTCCTGCCCGCCGCGGCACACCGGCCGCGTTATTCGAAGGGTTGCTCTGCTGACCAGCCTTTCCCGCGTGCTGATTCCTCCGCCTCCTCTATATACACTATATTTGAAGCTTACGCAAAGCGAAACTCCTCGCGTTTCTCAACGAGCGATTTGGGAAAACTTGAGAGATAGCTAGTATATAATTTAATGTTGTTTCGGTGTAGAAACAATAATTACGAAGTTTAGAACTCTTGCAATACGTAATCGTTTTGTGGATCCAACATTTGTATCTCGTCCTGCAATTCGATTCGATACTCGAACGCATATCGAACAAACTCGGAACGTTTGCTTTCGATATGCGTCGTCTTTCTGTTCGCGACTTCCCGCATTTTCGAACGTATCCGTTAGGTAACATGTTTGTTTGTATTGCACGTCTAGCATGTGAGTTACTCGAAGATAGTTTCCACACAATGTGAAAGATTATTTCAGCATTCGATTAAAGTTATTTAACTGACGTTGAATTGATCATTCGACCCGTATCATTCATCGATTATATCACTAAATATGGTTATAGGCAGGTGAGAGAGCGCGGTGTGTGTGTGTGTGTGTGTGCATTTGTAATTGCAATCCCGTTTCACCGCGGGGCCAGTCCGGTGTCGAGACGATTCTCGGGGCCCTTACCGGACGGCCGGGTGCGAAATACCGGCAACAAACGGTCGTGCCCGGGGTCCGTCTGATGCATATTCATGATTCCTCTTTTTTTTTTTCTGATCGGCCATTGCGGGAAAGAGGAAGTGAGTTCTGTTGGGCGCAACGCGCGCGTCGTAGCGCGTTAAGAACGACCCGCAGGGCGCATCGCGACATGACAAGGCGCATACTAATTGCGCGATTTTCGGGACATCCGGTTCGTCGGTCTTTCCGTCAACACGCTTTCTTTCGACCACGTTATATCGGACTAACACCTGTGCACATAGATTCGCGTAGGTCAACGTGCGATCAAAGTACGGCCGATAAATTCTTGGATTTATCGTGACACACGATCTAAAAAAAAAAAAAAACAAGTGTACAAATATTAAAAAAAATTATAAGAATCTTATTAATCTCTTTAAATAATTTAAATCATGTTTACATAGTTAACGTAGCTTCTTATGTACCAACATTCTTAGATCCCAATGTCAATATGACAGACGAGTGTTTGGAAACAAGAAGCGGAGATACCCCTTTTTAATCAATGAGTAATAAAACGAACATCTCCGGCGCACAGCGTCGTGTTTCCCCAACAATTAAGCTCCATAAAACGGCGAGCCGTAGTCTAAAGTACTATACATTTCGGCCACCAATGAATATTTTTATTTAATACCCCATTAGCGTTCTTTCCCGACATTTACTCCCAACATTTACTCCGCTCTAAACCGCCCCTGCAACTCACCGAGAATAATTATTTAGGATGCCTCTGGTGTGTTTCACAGAGAAACATAGTCTCGCGAGGAAGTAACCTTTTTTTTAACTACAGTAACCTTATTTCTCCGATCTTAATGTTTTTTCTAAATAAATTTCTTCGATTTAATAAAAAAAAAAAAAAACGTGTTTGTTCGTAACTTACATATAAAAATAATTTTACAAAGACGTAACTAACTGGAATAAGCAATGCCGCAATATTTAAAAATGTGACGTTTCGAAGAGAAGTCCGTAAGTTTAGGTTTGAATCGCTTTTTAACAGTCGTCACGATTAATATCGGCGACGAATTAAACGTTCTTCGTCGTTCGTGCAGATTTTCCTCGCTCGGAGTAACGACGAACAATTATAAGTGCCAAAAAAATTTCACCGCGCCATCGCGTTGCCTCCGGCTCTTTAGATAAAATTGTACGCGATATCAAGTAACGATGAGAGAATTTCAAGTTGCGCGCGACGGCTTCGCGCGTAACCGAGGGGAAGGAAGAAACGGGGGCCATCTCCGGTGGCGTAGCGGTAGCAGTTAGCGCCAAAATAAAATAAGGACGGTACAAAATGAAAGGCAGGAAAAATAAGTCGGCCCTTATCTCGTCCTCGTCCCGTTCCGTTTGGCCCATGCATATTCACGAGCTTCACTCGTCCTTTCTCTCTCTTTCTCTCTCGCTCGCAATCTCGCTCTCGTGCATCCTTTCCTTCTCTCTTGTTCTCTCTCTCTCTCTCTCTCTCTCTCTCTTTTGCTCTTTCCTCCTAGAATCAACGAGTCCATCCCCCTTGGTTCTCGTAGTCGATGCCACTGGCTCGTACCACGGCGGACTCTATACTTACGTACGTCCGCCATCCGCTAATTTCTAGGCTTCCTTCTTTAATTGCACCAGCGCGATAATAAGACCGTATACACTACCTCGTCTGTGTGTGCGTGTGTGCGGTTTTGTGTGCGTTTGAGGGAACGTGCGAGCGACTGTGTAAGTAGGTACACCGGGGTACCGTGTAACGAGGTAACACCCATTCTTACACCCTCGACCATCGAGATAATCTTTATTGTCCCGATGCCTGGCGAGACGTCATCAGTTACTTCGATACGAAAAGAGTCCAGATTCTCTTTATGATATGTGTTAGATAAAAAAAAAAAACAAGACTACAAAATCGGTCTTGAATTCATTTCCGCTTTAAAACCATCATCCTCGGAAATGTCGGAAGTTCACGGATAGACCATTCTCGGAAGAAAATGTGATTAACACCGTTCTTCATTACATTCTTTTCACACGAATATCACTGTAATTAACTTCATCTAAATTACAAGGTCATATAATTTATTATGCAGCTTATTAGAATCAGCGCATCAAGAATAATTAGATGGCATAGATATAATTACATATAATTAAATGGTTATATAAGTAAGTTTGAATCAGTTGTAAGAGTGCTTCAAGAAACGTTTGAACGTATATATTTTGTTTTCGACCTTAAAACAACATCGCGATCTTTATCTGAGACAAACAAAAATCAGAACATTATACGCTACACAGCGAACACAGTGCAGTTGAACGCTCATTTTACATGCGTGTCGCGTGTATTTTTGTGGAATAAGGTCACGAGACGGAGCGGCCCGAGGCTCTTCTTCAAGTATGGCATCGTCGAACATCGGGCCGACACAATGGCGCAGCGTTGTCTCTCGAAATGGAACGGAACGGACGATGACGATGACGACGACGATGGCGACGGATTTTGTATTGTCCGCAAGCAAGCCGATGGCGTGTCACGCGTCTTATCGCATTCTTATAACGCGCGTGACACGCACGGCGGTACCTACTTTACTTACCGCGGTAGCCTTACTCGCCTTGATGGTCGGCCACGGTCCATTATGGCCGTGGAAAACGGACCATCGATCGACAGTCGTACGCGACGGGCTACCTGCACGTCGAGAATGGATGGCTTCATTAGGAGAGAGGCATTAGCGGATCGTTGCTCGACGAATTTGGCGCGCGCCGGTAATTTTCGATTACAGGTTGGCGCGAGAGATGGATGGAGAGAGTAACTCTGTGTTGCTTTCGACTGTGTTACTTTCTTTGTTTTTCTCTTATTGTTCTCTCAACTTATTGTTTAAAAGAAAATAATCAACGTGCTCATTCATTGAGTAAAAAAAAGATCTTTAAAAAATTGACTTAATATTAATCACATGGAAGAGAAAGAGAGAGAGAGAATCGGGACACCGCGGTTATTTGTCACATATGCGGAAAATCACGCAACAATTCAAGTTCTCGCCTGATATGTTTTAATTAAAGTGAGTGAAGTGAGAACTTGAAAAGAAAATTCTCGAAAGAAATCACGCAAGGGCGAACGCTGATTGTACAACGTGGGAAGGCAATTCTCGTTTTGTGGGAATCGAGTGCCGACGATTAACAACTTCGTTAAGAAAGAAGGCTTATACGGGAACGCGGCGTGGCGTACACGCTTGCCAGTTATAAAAGTCTATTTACGCCTCCGCGCGGTGTAAATCGAGCACTTCAAGTGCGACCGACTATCAGGCACTCTGCGTGGAAATTCTGATCCCGTTAGGGGCCAATGACGCCGTAAAGGATGTATGGTCTACGGTTTACAAAGACGACATAGGCTGGTTTTCGTGTGTGTGCAATGTCCGGTTAGCGCAAGTAGCCTCAAACATTACCAATTTCTCGGAAGGTTTTTTTCCTGAGAAATCGCTTTTACTTAGAAAATGTCTAACAAGTAAACGAAGAAATTAACATTTTATATTGAATAATTCTTAAACTTTACTTCTTGTTTGGATTTTTTTTCATTGTATACGGCGAATCATTTATTTTTATCGTACGAGATTCTTATAGTGTCTTAAAATACAAGTGACGACGATGAGAACAACGACGACGTGTCTCGAGTCAACTGGAAATTCGACGCGTGGAAGTTTTTGGTCCCGTTAAGCGCCGGGTTCTACGAGACGCGGAACGATAAAAACTTCGCGATGACTCGTAGTTGCTATCTCGATAGATTTAAGACAGCGATTCCACCACGACCGAGCCGATCGTCCGATTGTATCAAGCGTTGTTCGTCGTCGTCGTCGTCGTCGTCGTTGTTATCCGGCGCGAGCGAGGCAGATCGTGAAAAGATGGGCGCGGCGTACACCGGCATTCCTTCTCGAAGAGCTCCGATGGCATTGTTCCATCCGCGTCGCACCTCGATCACGCCTCTGTCACGTGGCCCACAATTCACAGGACGTGACTCCCCGACCCTCTTAAGGTGTCTCTCTGCCCAACGGCCGCCGCCGTCGCGCGCGCTTATACGCGCCATAAGTGCGTACACCGTCGCGCGGCCATTATTTCCGTTTTTTTTTCTTTTTTTTTCCCGCCTGTCGTCTCCCGTAATGTCACGTTGCACAAAAGTAACTGCATAATTTCGTTAGGATATACGGCGACGGAACCAGCCCCGGCTACGCCCGTCGCGACACAAACGCGGTGAGGCCGCGCAATGTTGCCTGACTGTTAACATCGATGTAATTTGATGTAAACGAGAGGAGAGCACGAGAGTGCGTGAATATAATTACGAGCGAACGAAGTTTGATTCTAAGGAGGCCATTGGTATGTTTCTGTCGTGTGTACTCTTAAGTGTAATATTCGAACCGGAGCGAATTTATTGCAGTAATCAAGCAGTTTCTCCTCTGTGTAGGAGATATTTTATTTTTCACGCATGTATTGTGCACGCTTATATTCATTCTCATAGATATATAACATTCACACTCGAGAGAGCTAAAGGAAATAATCGCACGAGAAGGAAATCTCGATTTTATGGAGCTCAATATATAAAATTAATTGATTTATTATAGAAAATTAATTGACGTTACGCGTTTAAAGAGATATATGTGATGGCTATTCCGGGTGTCTTTTATTTCTCGTCGTGCGTATCCTCGTCGTAATTTTCACGCGTCAAACATACTGACCTGCCGTGATACGAAACGCGCGGCTTACTTAGTCGTTCGCCCGCTTATTCGCTCACCTGCCGCTCATTAGAAGCCTTATCGCTAATTAATCCGTACGGCGGCGGCGTTACGGCTCTCGTGTCGTTCGTTCGCCTCGCTTCACCATCCGCCTCTCTCCCACCTCTCTCTCTCCTCTTTTCTGCCGCAATTATGAGTATACTTCCTGGACTACGTCGTCACCCTACCGTCGCCTACAATGTTGAGGCTGTTCGGGGTGCGAGTGGCAATTATGCGGTTTCTCGTCTCGATACGAGGTATTAATGAGTCTGAGCGAGGAAGGGTTGTGAAGTAGACTTTATCGCTAATCTTTCCGGTTCAGACCAGAACTGACGCCAACAAAGACGCGTGAAGGATGTTTTTCAGGTTTCTTAGACGAGAAATTTCTAGGACAGATTATGCGCGTAATTCGACGAATATTTTTTGACAAAAACGTTGAGGAACCAATAAGTTTTTGTTTTTCTTAATTGTAAAAAGTTAATTTTTAATAATCCTTCAAATTTTTTTTATTTCGTGTACGTTTTTCTTTTTTTTTCTCATTTATAAACTCGACAGCAGTATCACATGTCACTGTTTGAACAGCCACTTAGCAGCCGTCTTTCAATCTCCTTCTCTTCCCGCGTCGATCGCGTCGACGTTTACAGTAATGTATGCAGTCAATGTGTCAAGAACTGCCCGGATGACTGTCAGTGGTTATCCGCGGCGTTGTTAAGTCATTTAAAGCCACGGTTACGCGACAGCTGGCGTAGGTCAGTATCATTATCTCGCAAGAGGAACGAGAGTGAAATGGCGAATCGATAGACGGACATACAAGACATTAATAAACATGAAGAAGAGAACGCGAGCGAGCGAGCGAGCGAACGAACGAACGAACGAGCGAGCCGACGGAACCGTCGGTCGTCTCGCCAACTACTTCTTCTTCGCGGGCCAACTTTTTCCTCGATTTACAGGAAGAACTGAACGAATTTCTGTGAAACGATATCATTGCCACAGAATCCTCTTTGCCGAGTTATAAATAATACACGATCACATTTTATGTGATCCTTTCACGTTATTAATGCAAAGAACTTTCTAAACCCTATTTTCTTTATTTCAACTACTTTCCTCTTACTGCTTATCTTCGCTTCTTAATAGAGTTTTCTTTTACATACATACAAAATAACAGAAGAGAGAATTTAACTGATATCAAAAAGCTTTTATTCGGCTGATATAATCGGCAGCTTTTGACCGGAAGTTTGAAAGAATAAATTTAACTTTGTAATTATACTGTAAAAGCGAAATTGTGTGTCGACATAAAACAGAAGTAACAATCGCGCAAAATTCATTCTTTTTCAATGTCGTAAATTTTTATCGCACGCATGCGGGATTTTTTTTTTTTTTTTTTTTTTTTTTTTTTTTTTTTTTTTTTTTTTTTTTGACTGTCGAACGTAAGATTTAATCGACCGCGGCGAGCAAAAGCGCAAGAATAACGGAGAGAGAGAGAAAGAGAAAGAGAGAGAAACGCATACCTCTTTCTGTACCGGCATACGCGAGGCAAGGAGCCGGCAACTTGTTAATTATTAATCAGCATGTTTAATTCATATTGCGCGCGCCAGCTGTTTGTTTCCTTGATGCGCGCTAAGGTCTCGTACTTACTTATGGCAACGCTTAAACGTTACCGCGAGTAAACATCTCGCGCTCCGGGTGCTTAGGAATTCCCTCCATCCTCTCGCCCCTTTGTGTGCTCCCACACCTGCGACTTTTTCTTTTGTCTTTTCTTCGCCTTCTAGCGTTCCTCTTTCACCGAGTGAAGTCCCACGACGCTACATACCGCGCATACACGCTTGTTGCAAATGTGCACGCATCGCGCGCTCGCAAGGTCGTCTCCGTCGGGCGTTACCGATGCGAGACACGCTTCAGTAAATTTCCCTTATCAGACTATATGTCCGAGAGTTCGTAATAAGAATTTCTAAACTTTTCAAAGAATTCGATGACTTTTTATTTCCGGGAAATTGATTGTTAAAAAGTGAGATAACGCGCTGACGTAACGTATAAATTCGATAAGAAAAACGACTACTTAGTTTTGTGACAAAAAAACCAATAGATATTTCTCGAAAACGAGAAAATCTCCCCGGTTTATCGGGGATGACAAGCCCGGCGCTCTCTCTCCCTCTCTCTCTCTCTCTCTCGAAGTTATTCCGGAAAAGCCGTCGATCGATGTATCGCCGCATGTATATCCGCGACTAACGCTCGGAGCGTGTGTACGGCATTTTATGTATTACTCTAGGAAGGGTGGACTTGTCTCTCTGTCTTTTTACTCTCCTTTCCCTCCTCTCGCCACCCCGCGCTCTTTTTCTCAACGCACAACTGGGGTGTTTATGGGTTTATTATACAACCGGTCTCCCGTCCGCTCGGCCGCTCGTACACGCGCGCACGCGAGAAGTTCGCGAGGAATACGCGCGCACGTCATATACATGATTCACTGCGTGTGTGCGAGAGCGAGCGTTGCGGATCGGACGCGTGCGAGGTCCTTCCCTTTAGTTCTTCCTACCCCGAGCAGCGTCTATAACGCGTGCGGAGCTATAAAAAAAATATCCGTGAAGTGAAAATAAATCTAACCTCGAGGCCGAGGATCGGCCGGCTGGCCGGCCGGTCGGCCGCGGCTCCCTTAACGCGAAGTAATAGAAACGAATGGCCTTGTGAGAGGCAAAGGGAAAAGCACATACCGTGCGTGTTGGAAAAAAACGTCGTCGTCGGACGACTTTTCCGACGTCGACGACGTCGGGCGACGGGAATTTCTACTCTATTCAGTTTGTAACGCCTCGTTAGCCCGGCGATATTCCGCGCATATCGCGCTCATTTAATGCGCACGTGAAGCCGTCAAAAGGCGATTAAGCAAAGGTGCTTTGAAGGTAAGGTGTGTGTTAGTCATATCGCAGAGATGTTAGTGTGTGTAAAAAAAAAATATATACAAACTGCTGTATTGTTTGGTCTACTTTTCGCTCTCTCGCAAGCTTTAAAAAATGATGTAACGTAAAACGCAATAAACAACAAAATAAAAGTCATTTTATTTACCGATGTTTTTTAAGCTTCTTAAATTTATTTATAGAACTACCGCTGGCAACATTAACAATTCGCATTTTGTGGAAATGTTATTACGGAAAATACTGCGAGCGAGTTTATCTCGACGCTCGAAACGCAAACTCGATCGCTGTTGCCATGTAACCACGGAGCACGTACAAGACCGCCGAACCGCAATGAGGCTCCCGCATGTTCTATACATAAGACGGTACCCAATCTTCCACCAGCTTCCCTCGACTTACTTCCAAGAAAAAGGGAAAATGTTATTGAAAGATCCGCAGGTCGGAGAGCAGAAAGGCGGGGGGAGGGACACACGAAGAGAGGGATATAACCGCGAGGGAAGAAAGAGGAGCGTGAGCGACGACGAAGAAGAGGGATGCGGATGAGAGGGATGTGGATGCCGAAGACAAGAGAAGGGAAGAACGGCGGGTTTACCGCAGAGCGGTACCACCCTTAGCGCGGTCTGAGTTCATTGCGCGAGTCATCAGTATCCATAAGCGATGAGTTACCCCTCGCTCGTGCTCTCTCTCACTCCTCATCCCCCTTGATCTCTCTCTTTCTCTTGCGAGTGCAACTACGTCGATAGAAGAGGGAAGGTTAGGATCGGGGCACCTGGTTCGCTTGTTCGGCGAGTCTCGAAGCTTCTCTCGTCTCGGCTAGATGGTCGAAAGGATGGCGAGAGCCACCATCGCATCGGAGAAGGACGAAGGCCGAGAACGTGCGGCTGGCGCTGGTGCTGCTGCTGCTGCTGCTGCTGCTACTGCTGCTGGTAGTGGGTGGTTGATTTTCTTAGGTCAACGTATAATCAAGCCACCGAGAAACGGCACGACGGGGAGGAGAGGGACGGAGAGAAAACGGAGCACGGACAGCCATCGTCCTAGACCAATCCCCGGGCTTCGTCGGCGAACAGCCCTCTGAAAGCGGGGGCCAGCCAACCGGCGGCTTCACTTCGAGTAGAAGGAGCCTTCTCGAAGGAATCTTCCTGGATGGAGGAACTACCTTCGATACTCCGCACACCTCTTCGAGGAGAATGCTCTGTCGGGCGTTCGCGAGCCACCCTCGCAGAAGCGCCACCCCAGAATAACTACGTCTTCGTTGGTTCTTACGTACTACGTGGTTACAGCTAAAGTTAATAACGGATAGTCCGCTGGTGCACGCTTCGACGATTGAATTAAACGAGCAACCTCCCGAATGTTCGCGGGACTATACTGCTGTCTCTTTCGAAATGATTAGATTTCAGAAAGTCTCGACAACGGTAGATTCTATGTTCGGAGAGAATCCCTCATTTGGAAAGATATCGCAAGAGGGTGCGATGCTTATCTTTCACTAAATGATTATGCAAGAACTTGTGTCTTTGCCTGTTGTTTTTGAAAACATGTTTCTATCATAACATTACACATATATCTATGTTATTGTTACCTGACAACTCCCTGTATGTTACTATCGCGTTTGCTATGACTCTAAATTATTTGATTGTGAGATAAAATAATAAAAAATAATTTTTCTTTAATTTTAAACATGCGTTTAAAACATACTTTTCGAAAAGCAGACAATCTTATATATTTATTTCCAAATATTATTTGTATAACACGTTCTAAAATTATTTTTTGCGAATTAAATATTTTGTAACATCAAATGCGAACCGCGTCCATCAATCATTCACAACTCGTGATGACAATCTGAAGGTAAACATCGACTTAAAATGTCCCTTCGAATTTCGTGTCGCGTACTGGACGAATGATACCGAACTGATGAGACCGACTGATCCGAGAAAGAGGATACGAGGGAGAATCGCGAAGAAGGAACGGGGCAGAAATAGCCAGACGGCCGACGGTCCCGGAACGTCGAAAGCCCGTGTTCTTGAAGGCAACGGGGCGAGATGGAAAAATTGCCTCGATGTAAAAACATGAGAATCGCTTCTCCGCCGTCCACACTCAATAAAACGACCTCGACCCAAGAGATACGCGGTCCACCGTTCCGCATATATATATATATATATATATGTAGAAAAAGAGAGAGAGAGCACTCGCGCAAACACACATGAAAAGCGAGGCGTACAGTCGAGCGAAAAATACACACGACCACAAGCCCGCGTCCACTCGGATGCTTTCTTTTGCAACATGGTAGAGGAAACGGGAGCATCGAAGAAGGATACACGAGAAGCCGAACAGGAGGGATTGGGAAGGAAGCGTAGCGTCCACATCCAGTCGAGTGGTCAGCTATCGAAACCTCCTACCCGTCTACCACCCACCTCCCCCCGTGGGACCCGGTTCCATCGACCAATAATAAAAAATATACGATCTGTTCGGCTCACACGGACGCAACCGACCGGCACGCCGATCCTCGTAGACGTAGGCGAATTATACTTCGAGGCCGGTTCTAAGTGATCGCATTTCCACATAGACGAGCTGCCCCGATACGATATGAAAGACTGCCCGGTGCCGTTATTGCCGCGTGGCGAGGGGCCTGGAAAAAGCCATCGCGCCGGCGGGGGGGCGCCATGAGATCCGAAACGGAACATTATCGAGTCGGATACTTTCCTTTTTTTTTCTTTGGATCTTTATGATCACCGTCCGCGACGAAGGAACGTGGAAAAAGTGGAAGAAATGTTGACTGTATTCGGTTTGTGTATGTATGCGGTGGAAGAAACGATATTAGATGAGTACTGATCCTACGAACGTGATAAAGTCTTTACGGAATCGTTATTCAGTAGATTTATTTTTGGAAAAACTTTTTTTATTGTTCTAATTTATGTCATAAGTTCTGTATGATTCTGTTGGATGTGTGATTATCTTCTTTTTAACTTTATAATAAAAATCTAATTATCTTTTTACATATTTCTTGAAAATAATAAAAAAAATTATAAAAATATTGAAAAATTTAAAACTGTACAAACGGGAAAATATTGAGCTCGATTTCTCTTGGACGAAAGATCGCACGTCGACGCGATAGCAAGAAAAGTACTTGCTGAAAGAGCGCGAAACAGTTGCACGAAATCTATCACCCGCTTTTCCCTTCGTGGTCTTGGCGCCCCAGCGGGGCCAAGTTAACGGAAGAAAGATGATCCATTCGTCATAATATAAAAATGGCCGTGACAGCGTTATCTGTGACCATTTCCTGCAGTCGTAGCGCCGGTTCTCCGGGCTCACTTGTCACTATGCCGGAGGTAATGATCATTACTGAGGGTTTCAACCCTAGGCGCGCTGTACAGAGATATACGAACCCCGAGAAAGAAGAAGAAGAAAGAGTATCATGCGGAACGACGGAGAGAGATAACCTCCGCCGAAAAAGAGAAGCCGAAAGAGAACAAGCAGGGAGAAAACGGGGAGGGAAGAAACGAGCGGGGATGGAGAGCAGAAGACGATGATATAGACTGTGTTCTCCACCCTGTCTTCGCCTCCTCCGCGATCTCCCGGCTACCCACCCTTCTGCAGGAGGGTGAGACAAGATGGCCGCTTCATAGGACTTCTCGGCCCAGGTCGGGTTTATGTGTCGTAATAAATGGTAATTTAAAACAGCGAGAACTAACAATTTCTTTCTTTATTTCTTCCCCAATGCTCAAGAGCGCTCACGACGAGCGCGCTCTCGCTCGGCCGAGCGCCGCAAACACACGTACATACACACACGCGTACACACATATAATACCGATACGCCGTGCAAACACACGTACACGCGCGCAAACACACGAAGGGTGCCGCTCGCACCTAGAAGGGTAGATTCTTCTGAAGGTGGTAAACTGGGAAAAAGGCGCTCCACGAGATCTGAGACGAGAGGGTGCTACTGCTCCCGAGCGCGAAGAGGGTGACGCGAAGGTGGTGGTAGCACTTTCGTCGGGATATACCCAAGCCAAGAAACCGTGAACCAGCCAGTCAGCCAAGCAGCCCACGTAATATAAAGAGATATGTGCCGCGGAATAACATTACCATTAGGAGATATAGTTTAGCAGTGAAGGCAGCAGATGAAATGAGATACTGCGGCTGAATCATGCATGAAGCGACGAAGGTGCGATTCGCCGTTCTCTTTTCGCTCGACCGTTCCTGTACACGTTTATCTGTATGTGTACGTGCGCATGTGTGGAGGCATGTGTGTGTTTGTGTAGAAACCGGGAGACATCGCGATGATCTTCTCTTCTTTCGTCCCCTGAATCTTCCCCGTCAACTTTCCCCGTCTATTCTTAAGCTTTTCTCTTTGCCACTTTGCCGCTCGATTCCCCGATTCCTCCTCTCGTTCTCTTCTCGTCCCCCTTTTTGCCGACTCTTCGCCTCCTCCGCGCGGACTCGATGAGAAAAGTGAATATGCTACAATATTCAAATGGCAGCCGCGCGACACTTTATTAAACGCGCTATTTGCATCGCCGCCAACACCCCCGCTTCCCTTTCTGTCGCCCGTTCTCCCTCTCTGCGTCGACCGTCGGTCGACGGTCCTTTTTGGTTGCCGACCAGACAGAGACGAGCGCGTTGCTCGATGCCTGATTAAAAACTCGGAGCAGTCGCTGTGATAGCGACGCGTTACGCTTCGCAAGCTGAAAGTATTTGGATCGAGAATAACGTTTGTCTATCGTCTGTATACGAAATCAAGTACCAAAAAAACTCAAGTTCTAAAGTTTTGCAATTAGTCGCAAAGAAAACTAATAAATTTTAAACAAAAAAAAGTAACGAACTTTTTTATGTGTGAGAATGCCAAAGAATTAGGAAAAAAAAAAATCTCCTTAGTAATACCGGAACTAAATTGTACAGTTTTAATCTCTTGTGCGAAAAACTAATCCAAGTTTTTTTGCTACATGCTTGCTCAATAATTTCAGACGAATAAAGAAGGTAAAGCGCGGCTTATAAAAAAAGATTTTGATTCATTATTATGAGCGTCGCAGCGCATGCAGAGATACTAGGAGAGCACTCGGGCAGACTATCCCCGTAATTCTTCGCAGGACGGCCTGGAGCGCGCAGGCACACATTATGCTAATTTGTCTTTTAATCTCGTGGCACCACCGGTGCGTCTTCTCTTTTCGTTCGGAGAGAGGGAGATTTCTGTCCCCCTCTCGACTAACCGGAACACAATCTGAGAGCGTGCAAGCGTGCTGTTTACTTTGCAGAACATGAGTGGCTCGTATACCTATCATAACACTATATTGTTTCCGTTGAAAGTCTCTTAAGGGGGTTAGAGACCTGCGTGTGATTACAGGGTCTCGGAGTGATTTCGAACGGAAATAAAACGATTGATACAATTTTTTTTTCTCCTCGGCATACAAAGAACAAAACCATCTCTTTTCTTGTGTGTTATTTGTATTTTTCTAAGTTTTATCTATGCGATGTTTCGCGCTGGAACTTAAGACGAAGCATCCAGTATTTTTCCCCGTTCGCGACGCAAGAAGGAAAATTCAACCTGCGAACGGGAGAGATTCCGGCGAGCGCAGGTTGAAAGGGCAAAAAAACGTTTCTCTCTTCTTTTGAAGAAAGAAACTCGGAATCACAACGTGAATGAAGTAGGCGGGAGAGCCAGATGGTGGTGGCCGCAATGTCGGTAGTGGGAGCACTTATGCATTTATGCATTCATATTTCCGTTCCCGAGACGAACCGTAAGACGACGACGTCGTCGTCGTCGTCTTCGTTGTCGTCGTCGCCCAAACCACGACGATACCACGCACCATCGAGAAAGAGGAAAGGTAGGGAAAGCGAAAGAGGTGGGCGGAAAGTTGCTCCGGAATAATAATACACGCCGGCGCTCGCGCTAGCTTCGCTCGCAGGAAAAAATCTGAATACATGAAACGTAATGACAGAGTGTGTACGCCTCCGCGCGAGAGCGCCGAGCGGTCGTCAGATTCAGGAGGCGTCGTGTCGGGAGGAGCAGATCCGGAGGAGCGCCGGTGATCGTCGATCGATCCTTCAACTTCTTCACGACATTGGGTTTGATTTTGAAAATTTGTAAGAAACGAAGCTCCGAAAGAAAAAAGAGAAAATACACGAGCAGGAATAATTGTTTGATGATAATTGTCAAGAAGTAAAATGAAAATTATTAAGAATATGTTTTTTAAATTGAAATAAAAGAAGATAAATAAGTAAACAAGATGTACAGCAAGGTCTATCTCTGACCTTGTTGAACGAAGATCGTCGATAAGAAAGACACGAAATCTTATACCCCGAGTGAAATTCTGACCAATCCTTCTCGAAGGTCACCCTCAATGTTGTTCTTACCTACCTTCTTCGGTCTAGTTTATGAAACGGCATAGATAGTGATCATCGAAGAATGAGCCTATCGAGGACACCGTCGAAGGACGAGAGAGAACAGTCGGCGACGGCGTAAGGGTAGGAAGGTAGATGGATGAAAGGAAGGAAGGAAGGAAGGAAGGAAGGAAGGGCGCCGTCGTAGCCCGGGTGCCCGTGGCTCCGCCTATCGGCGCGCCGCTCCGCGGTGGTGAATACATTTAGCCTGGTTAGTTTACAAATGAATACAGCGATTGAAGCAACTTATAATATCAATGTACCTCCGGCCGTCTCGCTCGCACGCCGTGCGCCATCCCTTGCTAGCATCTCGCTTCCACCCACTCTCTCGCGGGGTTCCATACAGAATGGCCATATTAACTTGATAATTAGCTCGGTTATACGACTTGCAGATGAGGAAAGACTCGGGACGGACGTCGGCTACCCCTACCAGGAGTGGTGCCAGTGTTCCTTGCTCTGCTCCCTATGCTATGCTCGACTCGGCCCGGCTCCTCGTCGGATGGATATAGAACCCTTAGTTCGTATTCCTCTCCCTGTCTGCTAGGAACCCCGCCGTGGTTCGTCTCGCAGCCGGCAAATCCGACGTCGTCGTCGTTGTCCTCATCGTCGTCGTTGTCGCGTCGTTCGTGCTCTCGACGAGACCGTGTCTTACGCAGTACCGGTCTCTCGCAGTGAATTTTCTAAGTGCCTATCCTCACCCCGCTCTAAGTGACAGGGTTAATCTAGGTGATCACGTGCTCGAGCATGCGATCGCCACCACGTGCTACGAGGTTCCCTCGTGAGGATCGAACGGCGACGAGGTCAACGTTCTCCGTTTCTTATCTGCGACGTCTTAACATACGATCTCAAAAGCGGTGAAGAGGTACGTTTCGACCAGAAAGAGTTTTAAATTAGAAAGTCGCGTCGAAACAGAGAAATACCGCGCGTCGTATCGATCTTTGATCCACGACCCAGCTTGTCGTCAGACGACGACCTTCTTGCGACGTCGCTCGTCCTCCAGACGTCAGGGAAATGAACGTGCTAGGTGGCGCCTTGAAGACCCAAAATGGCCGCACTTGGTGGCCAGGCGAAAACGGCCAACAACTCTCTCGCGCGCGCATTTTGGAGACGAGACGAGCGGCGAGCCGAGCCGAGCTAAACCGAGTCATGGCTCCGTGGACTCCGTGTCCTCTTTGAGGACTCGCGCTCGTCGAAGGCCTCTTTCATCTGATACGCGCGATGCGGGAATACAAACTACAAGGTGCCGCGCGCGTATACCAACGCATTCCGGGAGATGACTGGCATTGAGAAATTCGCCTTTGGGGCCGCACCCGCTCGCTCGCTTCTCCGTCTACGACCGGAATACCGAGGACATGGCAGCCATATTAGGCTTTGCCTTTTTCTCCTTCCATCCGACTTTTCTTCTCTTCTCTCGTCTTTTTTCTCTTTTTCTTTCTTTGCTCTTTTACTCTTTCTCTTTCTCTTACTCTTATTTTTTTGCTAATATTTAATGTGTTTGCTTTTAAATGTCAAACAACGATGCTCCGTTCCGCTTTTACCTTCTGTCTGATGATTTTTTAAATAAAACTTGATGTGCAGAATTTTTTATAACACATTTACGCGCCAAAGATGCTCGTGCGAATTGAAACACCACTCAAATCGATCGTCACTTTCTTTTCTTGAACACGGAATGGTTCTCCTACGTAATCTTGGCTTTCGAAGAATTTATCGCGTGTGTCTGTTTTATGCTTTCTTCATTGCGAATGCCTTTGCTGGCAAATTTCTCTAAAGTACGAAGGTTTCTTTAATCGTTTTGCGTGCGAGGCTCTGCAACACGATATTGAAACAGCGAGGAGAAAGCTGATGTTGCGCTTGTAGATAAATTATCTCAATCAATCATCTTCAGTCAACTGTATTTTTTTATTTTTTCGAAATACACGATATCATTTTTATCTGACTGATGTAAGGGTAATACAAAATCACGATTACTTCGGAGGGATATTTTTTATTTATATTTAAAGTTGTAGCTTTTGACAGATCGCTCTCATGTGTTTGCGCGCGCGTAATAATATCTTTGATCGATAAGCATCGCTTTTATTTTCCCGCGTCGCTCATCGCAACGCGATATCGCTGATATCCAAGCTCAATGGCGTACGTTGCAACACGATAGTCGCGAAATCGTTCGAATCGCGAAGCGAACGGTAGCGAAAGAAGGCGGAGGAACGTCGGAGGCGGACCCGGCGACGCGATACGTACGTGCCGTCACGTACGCGACGGGGTTTTTACTGAAATCAAATCTAAATAAAGCGGCGAGTTCGTAACATGGCGATATATACGCCACGAATTGTTCCCATGGCGGTACTCGTGAGATACCGTCGTGCTCGTATCGTTATCTCAATGTTCCGACGAACGCCATCGGCGCGCCAACGCGCGGTTCGCTCCGCGGTTTACAATTCGAAAAGTCTGACCAATTAGTTTCTCCGCTCGGTGCAAATAGCATTATGTACAATAATAATATTCTTTTTAATTGAGATATAGAATTTTTTTGGTGATTTGTTCAAAATATTATAAAAGCCACAGACGTATATCTGCCAATTTCAACATCATTTAGAACTGAGAGATGTAAGCCTTGGAACAACTGTCTCAAGCTAACAATAAGATTCTCTTTGTGCTTCCAAGGAATTATTTATAAATGTATAGGACCAGGTATAATTATTATGACGTTGTTTTGAGATTCATTTTCTCTGTAATTTATCGAGCTAAAACAACTTTAAATTATCGCGAGACCACTGGTCGACGCGACGCGGACACTTTCGCGAGACTCTCGATCGCGCCCCGGCAGTAATCGGCGTCACGTTGCACGCGGAAAACGAGTTTTCACGGGCGATAAATTCAAGGCGTAGCGTGCGAGCGCGGCCCGACGAAGAGGACTCGGCCGGTACCACAGGGTGTACGGCAAACAACACCTGCCGCGACTCGCGCGGTGTGGGTGCCGCGAGGAGAGGGTGCAGAGAAAGAGAGAGAGAGAGACCCGACAAAAGTAATGTATGCACCCTTGTACGCGTTGTACAATGGAAACTCCGAGAGAGCGGAGCCACCTGAGCCTGCAGGCGGACCGGGAGTCATTCGGGCCGGCTGTTTGCAACCGGCGCGATGCCGTGGCCCCGCTAATTATTCGCGCAATTTCTCTCGTATCGAGAAAGCTATCGTGAGAATATTTATCGCCGATCCCGTTTGCGTTAAAGAGAAACGTTTGACAGATCTTATTATATATACGTTATATGTAATAAACTATCATTCTCGCAACGGTTTCTCGCGACTTTTCTTCAGTCACGCCAATTATATTATTCGCGCAATACGGATGTAGCATTTCACGGTCATTGCTATACGCGTAAATCGGCAAAGTGCCATCAGTTTCCACGGTGTGCCCCCGCGCGCGGAATATTCTCCTCTAATTATCCGCTCGACGGATAATAACGCGTGCGCGTCTTCTCGCCGGCGCGATAACAAGCCGGCCGACGCTATTATTTTTTCCTTTTTTTTTCTTCCTCGTGCCCGTCCTCCGTCGGAGGACTCATGGCGAATTCCGGGCTGGCAAAAGGAAGAAGGAGGAGACGAGGGAGCGAACTGGAACGAGAAGTCAGGGCACTCAGCGTGGCTAATTGCTCAAATCATTAAGAAAAAAACATGAAATCTAAGTCTCGCCGTGTACAGTGGGAAGTCGTAGATAGCGATCGACCGCGCGTATACCGTAATGAAAATAATCACGGCAGCGCGGCGAAACGATAACTACGTTTCGAGCTCGATTTATCGCGGTTCGCCGCATTCTCTCATTCGTTTGTCCTTGCGAACGCGCTCGCGTCGGGACGTTCTGCGCCGCGCCGGGGAGATTTCGATCGCGCGAGCCACGCCGAAACGCTCCGCCAATTTTTCAATTTCGCGTCGAAACTCTCCGTTTTGCATTTCGCGAACATAAACATGAACTCTATAATGTTTCTCGTAAACCGTATCGTTTTCCTCATTCGAAAACGTAACAAGTGTATAATTTAAGCTCCGCGCGGAGTAGTTTCTTACGTATGATGTGCACGCGCATCTCACTCTATCGACTTCTCTGCCAATTCACGTTTACGATCCTGTGAATTTTGCGTTCTCTCGTAAACAGGCTCATTATGCACGCGGGATGCTAATCTCGTCCGCGAATGAAATCGCGGAAAGTAACAGTAATGGTTCTCTCTCGATTACGCATCAAGTCTCTCCGCGCCCGACGGCGGAATTCGTTTAAGGTCGCGACGCGAGGAATCGTCTGAACGAAATTCGTCGCAGTGCGAATTGTGTACTCGCCGTCGAGAAAAAAAAGCGTGAGTTAAGAAAAGAGCGTAAGAGAGGAAAGAAAAAAGACGATACAAGGCGAGAGAGACAGAGAGAAGGAGAAGTGCGACCGCGGTGGAATAAGAAAAGCGAGAGAAGTGCGGCCGCGCGCATTTGCGTATTGTTATGTTAACGCCCGCGCGAAGTAACAATCGGCACCGGGCACAATGGCGAAATCCCTGCTGAAAAGGGGGCAGGGAGAGGATGTGGAAGCCGAAAGCAAGGGTTGGGGCCAGAACCGAGGGACGCGGCGGGGAACGGAGGCGTTATCGCATTATCGTATTGCGGCGCCTCGTTGCCGGGACTCGCTTTGCCCTTACGTAAATTCCTGCAAACAAAGATTTACACCGATACAACCGTGAGCACGGTACCACGCCATCCTCCCTGTTGCTTTCTTTCTCTCTCCCTCTTTCCCTCCCTCTCTGTCTCAGTCCCTCCCGTTTTCCTTCGGCGAGCTTGCGAAACCGCACCGGAGTAAACGGGAGACGACGTCCGCCGCCCACTTTAATATTCCTCGTTTCCATAAAAATATGACGCTTCTTGCGACAATCTCAAGACCGACGAGGATTCGTCACGAGCCGGTTGACCCGCGACGAAAATCGATAGCGACTCTGACAGATAATGACAGATCCGATAAGACTGCACGTCAATGCTTGTCTTTTGTCACGTAGCTGGAGAGGATATTCTTGTTATTTTTGTGCGTCATAGTAAAAAGAAAAAAAAATATATTCTTATCTATTTACAATATATTTCTCTCTCTCTTTCTGGAAGCGTAACAAAAAAAATGTTAAGAAACGCATGTTGTGTATGTAGACACAGAAATTGGAGACAAACTGATAAACTTTGTCTAAATTTTTTCATGGCAAAATTTTAGATATTTGTTGTATATAAGAAAAAGGCAAAGAGCCGGAAACGCCATGCTTTTTTTCTAGCGTGCTGCCTTTGTTATATTTTTTCAATAGCGCACTACGATTGTTTATTGAGTGTTTCAAGTTGATGAAAGGTTCCTCAAACGATCTATATATGGCGAAGGCAAAACATACACACAGCTCCTATATGTTATAAGGGGTGGACTCGGCGGAGGGTGAAAGGGTGGCAGATAGGGCGGACGGTGGCGGGTCGTGGGTGAGTGGGTGGCGAATATGCAAATGTAATTGATATTACTTTTTAAATATTCCCCACTCTACCCGGACAGAGAGAGGGGCCAGCCCGTCTGTCGCTCGCTCGCTCGCCTGCAGCAGAGGGTGCGCCTGCTTTATACACTCTTACTCTAAGTGCCTTTTACTCCCTATACCGGCAGCAACCCCCTTTCCCCCACCTCTTTCCCAGTTCGGCAACTGCAACGTGCGGCAGCAGCCTTGTAAGTAAAGATAATTAATAGACCCAGAAGACCTATCGCGATATTTTCACCGGATAACCGGCGAACAAGGTGTAGTTACTGGTAGAACCGTGGCAAATTACCGGCGTCTCGATATAATTTGCGAGATTTTTTATTTTCTGTCTCAGATAACTCTTAATTCTCTTTAAGTTTAAGTTGCGTGGCGTCACACAACGAAAGAGTGCAGAAGTTGAAACAAAAAATGTATGTCAGCAACTAAAATCAGAGTATATTTCCTTTTTTTTTTTTTTTTTATACATTATAATAGCTATAAAATATATAATGCAATATGTTGATGTTCATAATTATGCGCAAATAGAAATGTTCGTTATAATAATTAATTTATCAGATGCTGTATACAGTTTATGATACGAATAATTAATAGATCAAAATACCTTATATCTGCATTCGTGTTAATAGTCATAAGGGATTTAGCAATTCTGATATTAGCTTTTGTTCGCTTTTTCAATCCGTCGTTCTGTCAAACATCATCTCTTCCCTTCGTGATTGATCTAATTCTAGCTAGTAGCAAAATCTACTAGATTATCATACATTAATTTGCACACAATGGGCAATGAATTTATTAGTTAAATGCGTTGCGTTGACGTTACACTAATTATAATTTATGGCGCAATAATAGACACAATGTATGATTGCCGAATAGGATGCGCAAGCGATATAGTAATGAGTGGAGGCCCGCAACAAATCGTCGCATCGCCGAGGGCACCAAGTCGCTGCTTGCTAATCGACTCTTATTATAAATACCGTTTCTCCGTTGCGAATGTCTCAACGACGGCATTGTAAAATTATATTAGCACACTAAAATAATTGTTTATTGAAAAACTACGCTTTTAACCTTTAGAGGACGGGGGTGGTCGAAATATCGACCACCTACCAGGTTGGGAACTTGTACCGACTAATCCGATAAAATTATACAAATTTTCCCGTCCTTTAAAGGTTAAACGTCCAAATGACACCGAGTTTCTCCAAACAATTCCACATTATTCCAGTATTTTTCGACGAAAATTCCGCAAATAAGAAAGACGCGGATATCGCGTGTGTAGAGATTAATTTAACACGATTGCCGACGGTGGAATTTCTCCGGTCAAAACGGATGGCTGCAGGCGAGCTCTGTGTAAACCAACTCGCGGTGCATATATCGAGTCGTATACCACGAGCAAGCATGGGGGACACACGGAGCATCTTCTCTCCATAAATCTAGCACCCGTTCGTGCACAACAGAGCGCACTGTCTAACCCCGACGCTAAATACGACGCTAAATAATTCGATTTCGCGCAAGGCGAAATCGCCGCGCAACTGCCGACGGCAAAGCGAGAGCAATCGGTAGTTGTGTGTCGACGCGCTATCGTACACAGAAAAACTTATTGCACTCGAGTAATATTTTTTTCAAAATAAAATATTCGTAATCTACGTTTGTCACGTTATTATTTATCCTAGCGTAGAACATGCAAAGCAAGTTAACATTTTGTAGATTGTAATTTCTTTTACTGATTAATTTTTACTACTAATGGATAGACAATACGATTGTTCAGAAAATTGACGCGTACGAGTTACATGCCGAACGCTTCTTATATTTGAAACTTGAATTTCAAGAAAAAAACAGTATTGTCTATCAATAGGAATATTTCTCGTGATATGATAAATCTCGCATGACACAATTAGGCGTAACTCCTTCCAAATACAGACAGTCGCATTAGAATACAATGCGGTCGTTCTTGCGCCGCCCGACGAAAGTAATCCTTTTTCCCGCAATTTACGTTACATTACACCGCGATTGCACTCGCACGAAGCAGGTGTCAATAAGATTTACGGTAATTGACTAGGTTGTGAAATAATTAACGAGAAATCTGAGTTATCGTTCGACATTTATTTTTCAAATACAAATCGCACGATTGGCGGCATGATGTGCTCGAACTATTGTAATAAATAAATATTATTTAAATTCGCGTGCCGCCAATAAAGAAAAAAAAACAGTCATGTTCTTGTCTCGATTAATTAATGTAAATATAAATAATTAAACGCGATCTCTCGCGACGTAAAAACCTTACGCGTTTTAGCGTGTGATGTGCCGAAACGGACTACCTGCAACTATCCGTTGAATAACAACCAACGAAGGAACATTGTAAGAATTTATGACCAATTACATAGCGATTTGAATTCGCGGCATTTAGACAGCCGACGATGATTAATTAATTGGCGAGCGCTCGCAACGCGATACCGACGGGTTAATTGTTGTTTACGCTTATTATGCGGCATAACATTATCGCGTTTGACGATCGATAAAATTTTGCGCGTCGCGCGCGTCGCTGGTTTTCGACGGTTTTTCCGCGGGGAAACGCAAATGGACGAGCGAGCGGATCACTCTTTTTTCCCCGGCCTACCAAATAAACGCGGAATTAATTCGTCGACGATCGATGATTATTATACAGAATTATACAAAATTACCTTGGCGATTTATTTTGTTGCCAACGGTGTGTAATATTGAAATAACGCAGAGAGAAAGAGAGAGAGAGAGAGAGAGAGAGACGCCATGGTCACCGACGGTAGGCGTTTCGCGCACACAAACGCCCGTGCTCCATCGAGCGTGCACACCGTCGGTGATTATCGGGCTTCCTGTCGCACCATTTCAAAATGGTGGATTATCTAGTAGGTTTTTTGTGCCACGCAATAGCGTTCGTTCAGCGCGCGGTTCCAAATTACACTTTTCGACTTATCACGTTCGAGTTTGCGAAAAGTAAGCGATTAATTTGGCCATACTATACTTGCAGTCTCACACGAGAAATCTCTCTTTCAAAGAGACACGTTCACGCGCGCACACAATGCATGAATGTGTGCGTTCATGTAATTACATGTCAGCGCACGAACACAGAAACAACGAGTAATTATCGCGTTTCCTGTCGTACGACGTGCGCAATGGCGAACGTTACCTCGAAGATGTACACTTCGCCATTGCGCGAATTCGTCTTCGTTAAAGCGCGCAGATATTACGTGAGATAATTTGAGGTAATCGAAAATTAACTCCATCATTTTTCTCTCATGCAGATTTTTTTTTTCTAAGTAATTGGCGCGCGCGTTTGAAGAATAAAAAAAACGAGGAAGAGGATATACGAACGATAGAGACTTAAATCAATAGACGAGATCTAGTTCATAATTATGCCGATTATATCCTTCTCTCTATCAAACGTTATCTCGATAATTATTATTGTCGACGGTGTATCTCTCGGCATCGGATGATAACCGGGTGTGATGTTTACCGATGCCGCGCAATGGAATTTTAATTTCCGCCGCGGTGACGTGGGAATTGAAATAACATTACGTAAATGAGAATAATGTACTTTTACCGCCTCCACGTACAAGCGATAATAGCAGGCTATGCGCGCATTCGATACGGTTGTGTTCCTAATTTCTGAAAACAAAACTTCGAGATTAACATAGAATAATTAACGCCGATAATATCTTAACAAAACACATCATCATAAATACTCGAAATAGACTTGCTTTGTACGATTAAAAATTACACAAACAACTACACAGAACGTTTTTTTTTTTTTTTCACGAATAAATTAATAATAAAGCGCGGATTTGTTTCAAACTTTTGGATAATTTTCATCTATCGTTTTTTATCGTTTTCGAAATATTTCTTTTGATTTCGAGGTTAACTGCGATTTTACGAGTTGAAAACCGTAACGACATGTTTGAGAAGGCTCTCGGTGATGTCTCTTACGATTTTTAAATTCCTTCAAATACTTTCCACATTTCGGAGCCGATCGACACATATCGCAGTCTGCGTTTCCGGTTACCTCTCGCACAAGCTTCGCAGTGACACTCGCGTACGTAACGCTGAGAAAGTCGCTCGCCACCGTGAACAAACGCGAGCGGAAATCGCTGCGGGTGTATATGCGTACCGCCATCGTGAGCAACAACAACAAGCAAGCTACAAGGGGGAAGGGGGGGAAAGAAGGCGGGAGTGAAGGGGGGCACCCCGTGCGCTACTCGGTGCGCACGTAGATCGTACACCCATCGACTCGGTGGTACACACATGGTACGTATGAAGTTGCGTGCCGCGGGTAATTACCGGGTTTCGCCGTGGTAACGCACCAGCGATGGCGGATCCGCCTGCGTATAGCCGGGGCCAGGATTCAGGCATTCGGGCATTCGCGCGACGCCACCGGCACACGGTGTGTTCCCGTCACACCGTTGGTTTCAACGCCAATTAAACACCCGCTTGTCAAGGAGAGATATAAGGGGCGGGAGAAGAGGAAAGAGAGCCGTTCGCGAAGGGGCCCCTCGCCGACACACACACACCGCCCGATTCCCTGCGATTCGCTCGCTGTCGCACGCGATGCGTTACTCGGGCGTTGTTATTACGTGTCATTGCCATCCACGCGATGGCGGTTTTGAGAGATTATATTGCGCGTTATGATGCTCGCTCGGAAAAAACCGACGCTGAGGAGAGAGAAACGATGACGAGAGGAGAAAACGAGAGAGTCACGATCAGATGACACGTGTCACATCTCCGCGAGATGTGTGCCGATTTCTTTTACTTCAGAAACGAATTGAAAGAAACGAAAGAAAGACCGATTGAGAGTACAGTGTTACTTCTTATTTTTGTTTCACTAATATCTACCACCAGAAAAATATACTAGGAGATTTGCAAAATAAGTATCGATGAAAGAATCTCAGAGAGGGTTTCAACGTTGACGCGGGTTTCCTTTGCGCGTTATCGCGCGGCGTTATTTTACAGGTCGGAAATAGCGCGTAAGTCGTAAGACAGGGTATAAGTGTGCTCACTTGTTCAGACGTACGTAAAGACGGTGGAGGGAAAGCGTTTCGCGATACCGTCGTCGTAAATCCGCAGTCCAAGCCTCGCGGCGCGCGCTGCGTGCAATTAGCGCGTATGACGAAAAATATGCGGGGAAAGTAATATCTGCGATAACACGGGCCACGTCGCGCGCACGTGGTGCATGTATATTTAAAATCCGCCCCGCGGCTAACGTTGCGACAAATGTCGTTGTGGCGCGCGCGCTCTCGTTTTCCAATGCGTGTATCGCGCCACGCACCTGGGCTTTTTCCAACCACCCCTACCGCGTCCAATCGCGAAAGGGAAAAATTGCGAATGCATATAGGTCGCGGTTGAGTAGGCAATATCCGCGATAACGGTCCTGCGCTTTGTGCGTGTCCCGATAAAAAATATTTGTCGCAACGTGTGTGTGTATGTGTGTGTGCGTAGCCTCGCGTTGAATTTACGTCGCGACGAAGAAAGAAAACTCCGTGATAACGCAAACCAGCACGACAGTGCTTCTGCGAATCTTACGTACCGCGACACATCGCTAATTATTCCTCGTCGTACGATATTTTTTTTTATCGCACTTTCATACATCGCGGTATTATTTAATTTAGATTATGATGAAATTTTATGCGCAGCCTTTTCCGCAGCGTAATAAAATTGCCGATTGCTCGCCGCGATTGCGCGCAGCATATTTGTCCACGCAATTTCTGACCTCAATCGCCGATTCTTGAAATTATTCAGTTGCGAGTGTGCAAATTCTTCCAACATTGCTCGCAACATTTTCGCGCTCGTGTATTATTATTTATGAAACGATGTAAACATTATCAATTTCGGAATGTCACACGCTAGAGATAAGTGATTGTCGTTGCCAACACAAGTACTGAAATAAGAACGATTTGTACCCGGTCGTTGAGACAATCTGTCATTTTACTCGTCATGTCGGCATAGAAACATTTTCCGTCGTACCGTTATCGTTATCGTGATCTACAACGAAACGTGATCACAACACTGTCAAAGTAGAACGTACCTTGGCACACTACCATCTTACTATTTTACCGTATGGTTTTATCGCTCGGTAGACGTCTTCAGTTGAGACAAGTGTTGAGCAACTGTGGAAGTCCGCTATCTATCAGATCTTAAGAAACACGCCGTTACATAGAAGTGAAGTAAAAGCGAGTGTAAATTTTTTTTTTGTAAATGTAGGACAAGACATATCTTTGGAGAAAAAAAATAATGCGAGGAATGTGGAGAATATTCATACATATAAAATTTGACTACTTAATACTATAATACGGTCGAATTTCTAATGAAGAAAAAGAGATTCGATGTAAACTTATGAAGATTAGCTCGTTGATGTGGAAACGAAAATGCCGCAATGAAGATTCAATCGCGCGACATTTCAATAAATTAGTCTAAAGCAACGGGGCAAAGGCGTATCTTCTCGCCCTCTGACAATCAGCCCCCCGTGGCTTCGGCACCGTCGATTCCAACGCTAGTTTTAATCACGTCGCGCAGTCATGGGGCGCAGTCGTGCCATCACCCACGGGGACGTTTTCGCCGAAAACAGCGGGCCGCGCGCGGATTTTATCCGACTGCTTTATTATCGCTATTTCGTGTCTGTTCCGCTTGCTCTTTTCTTTCGCCGAGTGCTGCGGGACGAAAATTATGAAACGCGTGCCTCGCGTGCTCCGTCGATCGCGAATTGCACGAGCGTGCAAGCAACGGCGGTTTTAAAGTCGCGGCTTTACCGTTACAATTGGAATTCCGGCAAATTATAGTCATAACGACGAAACACGTTTTACCCTCACGGCTGTGGTTACACTTTATGTTTTTATTCGCCACGTATCAACGCGCCGTGTGCAGTTGCTCGCTTTTTTATAGAATTTTATAACGTCATAACTTTTTGTTATTGCTAAAAAATTCCACAATTCCGTTGTTTTTTTTTCTTTAGTAAAAGAATAATTGGGTCAACAAGTCTTGAAAAGATAATGTGTTATATTGAAGTAACGTTTTCTTTGATAGAGAGATGTAGCTGATTAAACAAAATTTAATATATATGTGTATAATTTGCTCCGTTTATTATTAAAAATCACGTGTTCTTATACTTATGGATTATAAGATTTTATATATTTTGCTAATTTATATTAATTGCATTTATGATAATAAAATGAATAATTTTTCGATTCATTTCTACTCGAGCTATACAAAATGGCTGACGGAACTGTGGAAATCCCAATATGTGACCTCTCGCATATTACAAGCAGAAAACCAATACCTCAATATAGACTGTATGCCGCAGTCAGTGTTACGAGCTCCGCTTTCGACGCAGAGCCGTTTATGATTCGATTTGCATGTTTGATAAGATCCGCATTGCCAGGATAATGACCGTTAGACCTTAAAAGCAGCGTGTGTGACGTTAAAAACGGAAATTAAGCTTACGAGCGCGGATAATAATCGTTTCCTACAAACGTTTTCTCTCGTTCTAGTTTCCGTAATATCCGAATCTGTCACGTCTTCAAAATACATTTGAACAAGTTACACGTCTCAGAAAAAATTTAAAAATGTTACGTACGTTCATGTAAATTTTTAAATTTTTCTCGTCGATTTTCTCATAATGATTATCAAATAATCTCATCGCATGTGTACGTGTGTGCGAGATACATCGTCGTCTGACAACATCCGCGCAATTGCGATCACTCGACTTTCTCTGTTTCCGCGTGACGTTTCGTGGAAAACGCAATGCGCGGCACAGCGCATCCGCGCATCTTGATAATCGACCCCGAGTCGTTGTTTCCGCCACTACCTACCTACCTACGCAACAGGGACCGCTGATCAGGTTGCGATACAACGGGAAGATAAAGGTGGATAGTCGATAGCTTTTTTGCGCGTTCTTACGCAAGGCCGCGCGCGCTGTTATCTCGGCGAATCAGCGGCATTTTCGCGCGCTAATTACCCATCGTAACTGGCAAATAGCTTCAGCTATTTGAGGGTTATTCGAGAACGTGTTTGCTGATAAGGCGCGAATGTTCAAGAATTGACGCAGCAAAGATTTTCTTCGCGTCGATAAGACGTAAATTATATTTCAAAGTTCCAAGAACTGTGACTCATTTATTTTAATGAGACTGATGTCATAAGATTAAATTGTTAAATAAACTACAATCGATTTTGTATGTGTGTGAAAGAAAAAGAAAGAGATTTAATTTTCATCACATATCAGCAATTAAGTTTTCTTATCTGTGCTCTTTTAATTTTACACGTGCACGTTACGTTTTGCGAACGTAGTAATAAAAACTGTATTGCGAATGAAACTTGTAATAGGTACCTAAAATCTGCGTTTTTGTCCGAAATACATGTTCATTTATTTTTTCTGACAAAATGGTCTCAAAGAATTGCAAATTGTTGGATATCTCTGGTGCTACTTGCATATCAAGTGACTGCATGCAATGCAATATCTTTTGACAACGTCGAATTAAAAATACTGTACCTGTCGAAGAACAAAATGGGAGCGATATTTTATGGTTATCTTCGCAAAACCGTTTCGAAGAAAGACATTAAAATGCGCGCTCGCGTTATCGCAGTTTAGCATAAAATTTAAAGTTTAGCGTATCTGATATTTAAAGAAAGTTCCTCGTTGCATAAAAATCTATTATTATAGAGGAGCTTATCGTAAACATTTATGCCTCGAGCGGGAAAAACTAGACTTACAAGGAAAAAGACGTGAAATTTTTACTTTTTTTGTTAGACTTCAAATTAGTCTCTTCGATATCAACATTCGAAAAGCATGTGTATATTTTTAGTTTCATTAATATACGATTGATATAGTCAAGAAAAACTTTTCACTGCGCTTGTGTTTCTCTTCTTCGCATTTTAAAATTATTTCCGGAGAAAATGTTAATCGGAATTAATAAATTTTTCTTCTAACAAATTCGCTTTTTTTATGTTAATTTCTGTCATATCTCATGGGAATTCGGAATCCGCGTGAGCGCGCGCGAAAAGAAAGACGCATTCGGGTTATCGAATCAAATATCATGCCTGTGGAACTCGTTTTGCGACCCCCGGCAGGATTTTGAGGATTTACGTATTTCCTCGTACGGTTGTGACGCGCGCCACGCAGCAGTCCCGTCGCGCGAACCAGCCGCGTCGGGCTTCTTTATTAAAGCCCAACCTCGGGGCTGCTCCCCTTGGCCCCACGTGCCCAAGCTTATCCCGGAGAGACCTTCCATCATTTTAAAGCCCGCCGTGATAAAATTAGACGGACAATTTCATCCGAAGACTTCGAATGCCGCGAATCGTACGCGGGACGCGTAGGTAGGTGATGGTTTAATTTCATGCCCGGGGGTGATTCGACGTCCCTCGACGGGACGCGAGGACACAATGGGCGCCATGTGCCTATTGCGTTAGCAGATTGGCCGACAGAAATTCGAAATAACTCCATTACCGTCCCTACGCTCGACGGTGAAAATAGCGGAAAATTTTTTCCCGAAGACGCATCGAAACCCTGACAGTTGATTAAAAGTCTAATGTACGGAAGAAAAATGTTCTCGAACTACGAAATGGTTACAAAGTGCTCGCTTAGACGCGAGATAAAACTCACGCATGAAACATCGCGTCTCGAGTATCCACGTGTCTCGTTTTCGCGAAACGACACTCGTTATTGCAATTGATCAACCTGAAAACAGCCGTGGTGAATAAGAATGACAAGATTCATTTATATTTATAAATGTCCGACGTCGCGCTGAGCTTTCTTGTTAGAGTTGCGAATAGAAGTGACATTTATTGAAGAAAACATTGGCGGTAAACGAGAGAATACTTCGAGAGTAATCGTGATATAATCTCGCATCGTCGAGTGTGCACACTCATCACGGATTTAATGCCGCGCAGCAATGCGGATAATAATGACTGGGAAAAAAAGAAGCCTCACACGTTTAACAAAAAAAAAGCACTGAAAATGCAAGATTAACTCGAGTAAATGTTTCACTTGATTTTCCTTTATATAAAAGTTTCTTTATACATAAAAATTCTCTAAGAAATTTCTTAGAAACGATCTGACGGTGACATTGTGCGTGTGCAATGTTAAATAAATCAATTGCGCAATTAGAAACGGAATTAATTACGAATTCCAGAACGCGCGCATTATGCACACGTGCCCACGAAGTATATGTGCAATCGACTTCGCGGTAATATATTGTGTTTCTTACTGCCGCTACATAAATCCGCGGCCAACATTGCGATAAGATGCTGGCGCGAACAACGACGTACGAGCGAAGAAACGAAACGAACGGGCGAGCAAGTGCGCATGCATTCGCGCACGTGGAATAATAATTAGCCGTCGCCAGTGCTGATACACGTTCCACGCAAATGACGTGTCAGGTGCAGCTGTTGCGCATCGTTCCGCAATGCGGGCCGATGTACCGCTCTTCCCCGTCGACTCAATCCTCCCCTTCGCGCTCACTCTCATACTTCTCTCGTAAGCTGCACCGTCTTTAACTTCGTTCCACCCTTTGTCTCATGGTTTCATAATGTCTCCCCTCGCGGCAATCTCGCGGTCCAAAAGTGCAAATCTACATGCGACGCGCGATCGCGTGCTACTTGTCATTAAACTCTCTCGACGGACTTCTAAAACGGGCGCCTATCTACATAGGTACTGTATAGCCTTTTACTACATCGTACATGCCTCTTCCACGGGATGCACTTCCAGTCGTTACGATTAAAAACCGTGCAAGAAGATATCGAATTTTCGCCGCGATAATGAACATTATCATGTACATATGACGTTTTTTATTCTCGGCTGAATAAAGAGAGTGATAAACATGTGAGTTTACTTGGCTGTTTACAATTTTTTATTTGTAAAATGAACATCATAAAGATATCTTTAGTATCCGATTGTTTAATTTGTGTCTCTGACTGTCTGAAAAGAAAATTTGCCGCAGGCGTCAGAAAGTGATTCTTTTTCGCGGAAGTTTCCGAGAAACTTTCGCGAACGTTCTTCGATTAAGAGAATCCGGTATATCTTGATGATCGAGAAACAGCGAGCATGACGAATACATCGTACGCCGTCGACTCCAATTATGAAGCGGCGCTACGTTCGAGTACGTCTCGATCGTCTCCGCCACTATGAGATTCGAAAAACAGTTAGATCTTCTGATCGGATCTCGTGAGCGGCGAAGCGACCAAGAATCGCGCCGCGACCGACCGTTTTCGTGTCCAAGACCAGCGCGGTAGAGAAGAAGAGGAAGGAACGCGCACAGGCAGCAACGGCATTGCGGCATAGGTCGTTCATTACCCTGTTGCCCGTAATCGAGAGGAAGGCACGGAGAGCGCAATGAAGAAGAAGAAGAAGAAGAAGAAGAAAAGTAAGAGACCGAAGAAAGAGAAGAGAGAAAGCGGAACAGAGGCTAAGCGTAGCTTCCCACGGCGATTCGCGGTGGCGGCCGTCACGAATCGCATGACGACGTGACGACGACGATGGCGAGTAGTCGCCGAGGACAATCCGTCTCTTTCCTCTTTCTTCCCGCCCCTCGTCTTGGCCGTATCATCGACGCCGCATCGCCGCGAATATCGGCAGCGAGACGGCGCGCACGGTGTGGGGAGGAGGAGAAAAAGTCTCTGGACGCTTCTAGCCTAGATCAAAACCCGTAATCACGACGTAATAATACCCGATCACGGAAGATATTGCACATTTCCTCGGAATCACTGCTATTCCCAGGGAAGATGCCCCCGTCGGAGTTGTTTGGGAGGTCTTACTGTTCCCCGACATGCGATCCCGAATTCGCCCGCTCTACACGTCTCGCTTTCCTCTCTCTCGCTCCTCGTCTTGCCAATTCTTTCTTCGTCGAGCCACTTTGCCGTGGATCATATTCGCTGTATACACTGTCTTCTTCCCGTCGGTTTCTTTTTTTTTTTTTTTTTGTGTGGAAAAATATGGTTCAAACTAAGTATAAATGTAAAATTGTTACAGTGAAGCGCGCGAATTAAGAAAAAGATCAAGTATAGACGTAAAATGAAAGAACTTTAAACAAAGACATAAAGACGTAAAGGAAGCTTCTCTCCATAATGACAAAAAGAATGCAAATATCGCTAAATCAACTTACAAGTCACACACGCCAGCCATATCGACTAAATATATAGAAACGAGAGTTTCATGTGGAATCTTAATAAAGTTCGCTGTGTTGTGATGCAAAGTAATCTAAATATTTAGTCTAGATTAAATCAAGAAGACAGAATGAAGAGAGGAACGACAGACAAGACGGACAGACGAATGAATGAGATGCGGTCGGCACGGGCAATGCAGGCTTAACATTGTACGCTTTTTTACACGTCGACCGAAACTGTTCATTCGTGTACGGGCGAGACCCGAGAAGGGGCTCAAGGTAGGCCGGTGGCTGGTAGCACACGTCGGCGGCGGCCGCAGCGGACGTAGGCGGTCAGACAATACACGGGGGGAAAAGAGGGGCACGTATAGGAGGCGGGAGAGGAGACAGGGTGGAAAACGAGGTGGAAGGGTTGCCTCGAGCCAGCCGTACCATTAATCATCGGGGTAATTCCATAGATGGCTCTTTGCTGCTCGAAGGAGCGCGCGATGCATGCCAAACTTATACTGCGCGTACGTCCACCGTCGAACAACCTGCGAAAAGACAACGCGATTGTTCCCGCGATTGTTCGTGATTCCGTCGTGTTTTTTCGCATTTCGATTAGATTTGACCGGACTGAATAGAGATAGAAGAAGACATACTGTTTCGGGATGCGAAGATAGAAAAGTTTCGTCTCATACAGACTTTAAACAGTAATTTAACTCTTTCGTCGTAAATGCGCAATACACATATAAATGGGATTAAAGTTCCGCGTATCGAGAATGCTAATCTTCGTGTGCGAATAATTTATTACACTTGATTTATATGCTGACTCTCGACTTACTAAACCTGCCGCTTCGAGCGTACGCGTTATAATACACTTTCAACCTCGTTACGAGGTACACGCGACAAAACTGCCTGTCAATTTAATCGCGGACCTTTTGCACTACCTGCGTACTCTCCCCATCTGCCGAGCTGTGTATTTACGCTGCATTACGAGAATATATTAACAACACGCCAGCTATCGCTTCGCGCGTATATTAAGATAGGATCGATACAGCATACACCACCTAAGTGTTAATCGAATAACGACGAGCTAAAAGAGTAGCTAGTAGGACATCGGAATTTTATGTAGATTATTATCTAACTTTGCGACTCACAGTTTATTAATTAATCGGCCGTTTTACATCTGGATTAAAGTACTCTTTTTTCCATATTTTATTCCCGTTCGTTTATGTAATATATGTGTCCTCTGCAAAAACTGTATTAAATCACTTTTAATTATCAATAAACGTTGGTTGAGAGACGCAATTGTTATTTCGACGTATTCGCTGTACAATTTTCAGGGACGATTAAATCTATTCGTTCGTAAACATTGCTAAATTCCCAAGCGACAACTCGACCACAATCGCACGAACACGTCGTCGAACGAACGTGAAGTACGAGTTATGACCCGCGGCCCAAAGTGGCGGGACAAAAATGAAAGGAAGAATGGACGGGGCAAAAAAGGGCCGAGCTCTCTCGGACCCGCGGAGACACGGTGGCCACCGGGCCGTCCGAACGATGTCAGCAGTTTAATCAATGCATTTAGCCGAATTCCCGTCTGGCCCAAATAAAAGGCGAGACAAGAGGAGGTTAAGCGCAAAAAACGCCGTGCGCGCGACGGACTCGTACGGCCCTTTCTCCTTTCTCTCTTCTCCTCACGGTTCCTTTTCGCTCTTCCACGCCGCGTCGTGACTTTTGGGACCTAAACAGCGGGCCTCACGGTTCCCGCGTCGTTCCAAAGCTCCCGAAGTCGTTTAGTATTCCGCGAGTGTATTCCTCTGTTCTCTCGCCCCCCTCCCTCCCTTTCTGTCTCTTCTTCGTCGTATCCTCGCGGGAGGAAGACTCTTCTTCGAATAACGTATACGTCAGCCACGAAGACGACTGCGAGACGAGAACCGGTGGCTCCACAAATCCTCTTCAAGTTGCTCTTTTCATTCACTGTTTTACTATCTACGAATCTGGCCGCCGCAAAACGTTGTCTGCGCGCGACGTCATCTACATTTCGTTTATCTCTATGTTAATTGATTGCAACGGGTTTTTAACACACTACTGTATATTAACGAGAGAGAGATTTAATTTTTGTTATTCCTTTTAATCGAACGCAATGTAAACGATAGCAGTCTCAGATTTAAAAGTAAACGGTTCATATTAACTGCCAAACAACGCTCCGTTCAACACTAAAGGTTTAATCGGAAGTTTATTGGGCGACAGTCCATATTTAGTGGCGAGGATGTGCCTCGCGCACGTTATTCTCGAGACATAACTGCACAACTGAGTCATTGATAGTCAACGGGCCGAGCATCCTGTCCGAATCTACTATCTCGTTAAACATCTTCTAAGAGTGTGGACCCTAAGTTACCTCTCGTGAAACGTGACAAAGAAACCGGCAGAAATAAAAGAGACGTATCAAGAAACACAATCTCTCGTCTTTTTCCTCTAAACTTTTAAAATACTTTTATTACAAATGTGCGAGAATAAAATCCTAACACATAAAGAAAATTCTTTAAACTATACATATATAAAAAACACTATATTCAAGAACGTTGCGCGTATGGTTTTATTTATTTACGTCAAGCCTTCGATTTAGAGATGTTAACGGAAATGAAGCGCGGCCGTGCGGATATTTCATTTATTTGCGCAATGAGAACATCTTATTGATTTCTCAGTCTTTTTTTTTTTTTTTCTTACAGACGATGGACGCGTAACGCCGCGGTCTGACCGCAAACTCGTTACGCCTGTCGGAAGTATAAATCAACCGCAAAGTTATTCCGCCATGCTGTCGGGAATTCTCCGTAGGGCGCCTCGCTGGAAACTGCTACCATCTTCTCGTCAGAAATATCGTTCGCGCAGGTACTATGTACATAAGTCTCGTGCGATTGTGTCGTAAGCGCGATTTATAAAAACTTGCGCGCGCGCGACAGCCCCCGCGAGATATATTCCCGTCAAGTTTATCGTATCGTTTCGATGAGACTACAAAAAATCGCGTTATTGTTGAATTTCAGATTGCACGAAAAAATAAACAAAATCGTGCAACGCTTTTCTGTTTGTATAACAGCTACGTTCGACTTATTTAAATGTAAGCTGTGGCGCCATGAAATGGTGTAATTGTGATTTCAGCAATTGGGGTAGATTGATACCGTTAAACTGTATTTTAATTCTCTTTCGATTATTTCTCGAGCAGATTGTGTGTGTGCATACGGGAGAAAAGATCAACGACAAGACGCGGTGCCCTCATAAAATCCTGAGAATCTAATTGTGCGCGAGCAGGTCGCGTTTTCTTCGATAACAAAGACGTAAGTAATGATAATGTGGTAACGACCCCGGGAGCGTGTACAGTTACTCTCTCAACGCGGGACATGCGGGAAAAATAATTTCCTAACTAATAAAATCGCAAGAGATAAGAGCGCGATCGCGCTTGTGTAATAAGCCCAACATTGTACTAGACGTAATACGTAATTACCGATCTGGCGAGATCTGATAATCGTTACTGCCGGTAATTGGCACCGGCAAGAACAACATTTCTCCGATGACTCCCGTCGTTTCTCACGAAGCACACCCGTGAAACGTCTGTACTTCTCGCCTCGTTCGACGAAAGGGATTAACTTCTCTTTTCTTTTCTTTTCTTTTTTTTTCACCGAGAGAATATAAGACACGTCTTGCTAATCCGGCTGGACCAATAAGAAGAGCAAGCATAGAAGACCGAAATGTATTGCAAACGCGCGAAAGGGCGAAAACTTAGAAAAGTCGAGTTCCAAGTAAACCCGGAATCGTAGGATAATCCGAGATGATCGCCTAATAGCTTTAGGAAAGAATCGACTGGGGACGACTACTTTAAATTACCATAAGCCCCGGCTCTCTCCGGTTAACGAGCGGAAGAGACGAGACCCCAAAAGTGTTGCAACTGGCCGCCGGAATAAGGGGAACGACGAATATCAAACGATGATGCCGTGTCCGGTATTATTTTGCAAAGAAAGTTTAACTTCTAGTTTATAAGACGTCGAAAGATTGGAGGTAAAGTTTGTTGCGAGTTATAAAATTAATTAAACATCTTTGATAAAGTTGGGGAAGTGCTTAATCTTCCATTTCTTCAAAAGTAGATCCTTAAAAATACCTTATCGGTGCGGATTTGTACACACTTTAACATGTGTGTTTACGCAGTTCAGTTTTTATTAAAATAAAAATAAAATATCTAATAAAATATCTAAATATCTCTATCGCATAAAATATCTAGTTTTAACGCTCGGAAAGAGAAAGCGCGCGACGTATCTACGATACATTCTGTGCGCGTTTTAATTTAATTAGTTTAATAAATAAATGAGCACGCGTTGACAACGATCGTGAGATTGGCCTTATTAATTGAATGCCGTAATTAAATGCACGAATGAGGGGAGCGTCCGAATAATTTTTCTCAGTTGCGTTTCAGCTTGTAATCGCGGTGAACAGATAATGCAGATCGATAGACATCGTAATGCATCGTAGACACGACAGCAAAACAACACTTTTCAGTTGGCACTGGAGTACAGAGACTCTCTTATACGATTATATCGGCCTCCTCCTCCCATCTTTCCGTGTGCTAAAATTATCTCTCGATTTCTTCTAATTTAACGGCGCGCGGTATACGTTACGCGTGTTGCGTTCCGACTATGCACGCTAAAATCTAAGAGCCGCGCCTTCTTTAATTGGCTCCAAACAAGAGTGATTTACGGGCGCAGAAAAAAGAAAGTATCTCGTTTCTTTCACGCTTTTCCCATTGAGATAACAAATAACGAGTGTTTAATATAATAATAACGCAAACGCGTCTTAATTACGCGTCTTGCGCTAATTTCTCAAGCCCGTAACCGCGCGCCAGACGGGAACTTCTTAAAAATCCGCAACGATAAGATCGTCGCCATGAAATCAAACGGTTGACGACTGACTCCCCAATTTATCCTGCGAAAGAGACATCGCGCAACTCCTTCGCTCTTTCCGAGTCCACCGAAAGTCGTAAAAACCATACCGGCACCCACGTAGAAAACTCCGACATCACGTACAAACTATACGTAAAGTTGAATATTTTGTGCGCTCGCGTGTGTATTATCACGTGTGTGCATACAGTCGCCGCCACAAATAGTCCCGAGACTCTCGCGTGGCTGTTTGAAACCCCAATTTTGTCTTAAATCACGGAAATATTAGATAAGCTTGACCCGAAAATACAGCCTGCCGCAAAACGTCTTGCGAGTTTTGCGGGCCGCCAATGTTTGCGAAATTGGAGCGAGGACACGTTCCTAAGACCGCTCGTCTTGCGTAACTTCTTTTGTCGGGGAAAATTATAGCGTGATATTTTATAATATAGCGTATCTTTTTGATCTTCTTTTTCTTATAGCTCTGTATTTTTTTGTAACTCGACTTATCTCATTGTATATTATTTGTATTTATTTTATTTATTAGCAAACGTTCGAACATAAGTTCAAAAATTTATCATTTCTTTTTCAATTTGTAAAAGAGATCTCTAGGCTATTACTTTATTAAGGTTCTTATTCGCGGTTGGGACTGTACCATAAACACGTGGAGGTTCTGGTGTACGTGCCCGTCGTCCATCCGTCCGTCATGAGTGCGTGCGCGAACGTCCGGGATCGTCGGAGGATGCTCGCCCGCTTTGCTCGATCATGGGACAAAAGTCGAGCCTACGTCTCGTGGGAACGTAGAAGTCACGCTCGTTCAAAACCCATGCGCTGCGCTGCGCACGTATTAAGCGAGCACGAGGGGGGGTTTTACTTTTTATAAATCGCATTCGAGATACGGCTACAAAAATATAATCCCAAAATGCTACGAAATAGTCTTCAAAGTTATCGGTATTGCGTTGAAATTATTTTTGACAGTACGTTTATAAGCAAAAACAAAAAGCAGAAAAAACTATTCTACTTTCCAAAGATATAATTATATTTAATTATATAACTTCAATTGTGATAAAGTCGACACTTGATAATAGCTTTCGTATATACTGATTTTCAGATTAATATTGGTATGGAACTTTTTATATCACATATAATGTAATTATTACGTGTTGAAATTTTTACTGCGCGCGTAATTGCCAATTAAAATCGTATAAATTCGATCGAACCATTTACGGAAACGCGCACTTGCGTTGTTGCTATAAATTTATCGTTAAAATCAATTGTCTGGTTTCTGTGTAATAACGACAAATAATTATATAATTGTTACCTACTCAATATCATTTCATGTTTCTCTAACCGCGTTTGCTTCGTTTTCGCTCTCGTACGGATCAAGGTGTGCAAAAAGCGCTTTTATCGTTTATCTTGCAATTTATGAAAGTATTTTGCACTACTACTAGAAAATCACGCGGGTGACAACAGAGACAGAAGGTGTATAAATCGCATCGCTTATACCCGCTTCGTTGGTCAGCTGCGTCTCTCTCGCCGTTTGGATGTGCACAACCTGACACCGGTGCACCTGTCCGTCGTGGCAGCGCGCAGGTTGCCCCGTTTTATAGGAGGCTACTTTCTCTATCGCCGATCTATCAAATTGGCCCGGCAGATAAGGAATTAAAGAGGGAGAGAGGAAAGTGGTCGTGGGTTAAAAGTGTCCGTGACGGGACACCCCGGTTGTTATTTGGTCAGCGTCACCCTTGTCTCGCACTCGGAATTTTACGGCTCTTCAGTCCGCTATCACCTGCTGCTGCTCGATACCTTTGAGCGCAGTCCAAACCGATGCTTAAGCTATCATCGCTCGGTCAAAGATTATTTTGCGCGATACGCGCGTTTCCGTGATTTTGGTTGTAAAAATTGGACATAAACAAAATTCATAAATTTTATAGACGAGACAAGCTTCTTATCTATATATCGCGTAACGAGCGTCTCTTTTACAGTCGTTTGCCTGTTTGCGCACACCTTGCTTCCTCGCGCTCGGACAAGAACATTTGAGCACACTTCGAGACACTTGCGGATATTTGTCGAAAGGACAAGAAGTAAAGACGGCAGCATCCGGAGAAAACGGAAACGCGCAACGTGGGATAATAACTTGATTACTTTGATAATTCGAAACGCGGCGCGTTTTATCGAAAAATCATAAAGCAATTAATAACGTTCATTAGAGACGACCGACGTGCGTGATAATAATTCCGTTTGATAGGTAATTAGACGAGAGGGAGCGAGTAATTGCGTTAATTGAGACCGAGACCGAGCGCACGTTGCGCAAAGCTTGGCTAGATATATGGAACCGTTCCACACGCACGCCGCAGTCCGTAATCGCTCTAATCGCGGTTCTTCTTGCTGGAACTACTTCGCCTTTAGGCCTCGTTCTAGAACCCTTTCGCTCGCGCGCGGCGCTTTTCTTTCTTCCTGCGAAAGTCACGCGAAAGAAAAAAAGGTTACCTGCCGGCGTTTCATGAAGATCGCTAACTCTTGCGCCTAGCAACCCGCAACAACTAATAATCGCTAACGACTTCTGACGTGATCCGTAACTTTCCGTTAAATTAATCTCCGCGAGAAAAGCAAGAAAAATAATATTCAGATCAACAGTGTTTTTTTCTTATTAGAACTTTTTACAACAAATTTATTCAAACTTTGCATTTTTGTCGTCTTGGAATTATCGTCGATATATCGAACCGGTAGATGCGCGATAAACGACGACTGTCAAGATCGTCCCCGCGTATTTCCGTCTCCCAACTGCTTCTCTCGGAGTAAACCATAAGTCGCATTCACGTTTTCGACGACGCCGAAGTTCGTATATGTATTTATACATAATGGAGAATCGCCTGGCGGTGCGTAGATACTTATAACAGCGACATCCTGGACATCTGCCGACCTCGAGACCCTTGGTCTCTTCATCTTGGCCTTCCAGTATCTTTTTTTTCTTTTTCTTTTTTTTTCTTTCCGTAGAATGTCGCGCAATAAAGCCGCCACCGTCGGTATAATACGGCAGTAAGCCCCTACCGATATTTGCCATTTTATGTAACGTTTACTTGCGCAACGTGTCTCATATTAAACAAACGCGTAAGCTACGAGTATAGGTACGTGTAGCGCGGAAAAAAAGAAACACATGAAATTTTGTTTCTGAACGTATCTGCTCACTTTTCTTTCTTATTTCATTTCGCGTTTTACCAAAACAGAAAGCATAGTTTTTTTTTTTTTTACACCTAATTATATTATTTCTTACGTGCAACAACATGTGTAACATCAAAGAAAGAACAAGATTCCTTGTCGTAGGAATCAGAACGAGCGTCACGCGAGAAATCGTCGTAACGTCAATTCACAGGCTGGAAAAAATCGCGAAAGAAAAAAATTTCGCGCGTTTGCACGGTCGGCAATTGCCATGACTTAATTCGTTCGTGAATGAACGTAACACGTGCGCCCAAAGCGAGATATCGTGACGCGAATCTAATGAATCTCCGAGAGCGACGGTAACGATCCGAAGTATGTTAATGTCGGCCAAATGGGATTAACGAAAACACCGTAATTTACATTCCGATGTCGGTGTGTTGCGTCGTGCGGACCTTAGAGCAGACGTAATCGACGTCTAGCGCGAAGCCGCCAATACCGAGAAGAGAATATATTAGCGTGAACGTCACGTCGCGCCTCGATTTGGCGTTCTGCTAATCACGCGCAATTAATTAACGCTCGTAGATAACTCGTCTCGCGTCGACGCATATATATATATACACATATATTGCACGCTCTATAAAATTTTCGAGCGGTTATTAACGACTGCGTGAGCGCACGCTGGGCACAACCGTTTACGCAAGTATTAATTACCGGAATTATAATATTCGACTATTTAAGCCGAGATACGGCTCGGCGCGCGCACATAATCCGCGCTTCTCCGCAATTTGTACAATGCAAATTTCTATCCCGCGAGCGGCCACTTAATACACTTTCGGGGGAGAGGGAAGAAACAACAACGACGCGACAATAGCTCCCTTCTTTTTCTTCTTCTTCTTATACGTGTACAACGTTTACACGCGCATCATTCATCAGAATCATCGTTAACGAGAGCATAAATATGCATTCGGAGTACGTCTTCTCGTACACGCCGCCTTCTTGTTGCCGCCAAAATGAATCCACGTGACGATTTAACGCCCCAGTTAGAAATTCTAATTTGTATAATTAAATAAATGACTCTCGTGCTTAACTTACAAATTACCGCATTAAAATTTTCCGCATGAAAAATGTTGAAAATTCGAGCACATGATGCTTAACAAAGCGTTATTACGTTTTCTTTGTAACCCGTGTTGTTTTTACTTCGTGATATCGGACATCACATAGTTGTTGCACGTCAACGACTATGTGTAATGCCCATCTGACAACTTATCTTAGCGAATATAAAATCGCGCGTATCGTCGTTTATTTTATCTTATCGCGGTTTGTCACACGAGACGATTTGTGAACAAAGCGATGAAAATTACAGATAAATTCGCGATATATGCGTTTGAAGAAAAGAATTTTTCGAAAAGAGCAACGAGCACAAGAGCGGCCGGTCCCGTTCGCGGTCGGAAAAAAAAGTCGACAGCGGAACGTAGGTCGCGTAGGTGCGGAGTATTCCGGCGTTCATTAATTTTGTACCGTTGTCACCGGGAGGAACATGCGTATTCATGAGACACACCGAGGCTTATAAACGTCGGGCTATTAGTGATACGATTAAAATGTGCATTTCTCGAGCGTTGTTTTAAACGCAACCCCCGACCCGTGACTCCGCCCGGCCGGCCGGCCGGTCGCGCGCGCACCTATTTCATGTACACGATATTTTATTTCGGTTGCTGTGTCCCCTTCTCCTTCCCAAACCTTCCCTCCGCGTGTACCGTGCGGTTTTATCTACCGGAAGAAATAATAATGCAACCGCATCGCCTCCCGGCGTTTTGCGTTGTGTCGCGCGCCGTCAATTAATTTCGGTCTTCGCGTTTTTCGCCCGGTTATCACGAGCGACGCGTGCGACATATATCGGAAACGCGAAATTGCGATTCCGTTACATACATATCTGATATGAGACGAGCCACGCAACTTGAAACGGTGACACACTTAATCGGAAAACGTATTTTCGAGCGATCGAAGCAAACGATGTGAAAAGAGACTAGTGGTAATTTTTTTGAATTAATTTCTAGATTATTTTCTTATTATCAAGAAAGTAAGAATAGAAGATTGGATTCACACGTTGTGCCAATATATCATTTATATGTGTGGTTACTATTATAAATATATTACAACATTCTCAAAACATTATCAGTTTCGTCTCATATAAAGACACCAATTTAACATCACTAGCGTCGGGAGATTCGGAGCGTTTCGCTGGAGAAAAAAGGAAGTAAAGCCACAGTGATACACCGTGTATAAATCTTTCCCCCGAAACTCCCCCCCCCCTTTTTCTGGTCTTTCGCGAACAAGCCAGCTCGAAAAACGAAACGCGCTCGCATGGAGATCGGCGTGCACATATATGTATATCCGCGCTACTGCATCGCGAACACGGAGAAATACGCGAGCGTTCGTCGCGTATCCTCTCTGCATTCTCTCTCTCTCTCTCTCTCCACCCGCGCATCGCTGGCAAAACGGATGCATTTCGGATGCAGCTGCGAGTTCGTTAGAGCGTCTAACGCGGGTGCGCGAGTCCGACCGAATTGTTTATGCGTTGTGACGTCGGCGTCGGCGGCGTCGGCGGTGGCGGCCGGTCGTCCGTCGTCCGGGGTGGAGTCCGCGCAACACATCGTCCGATATAGCATGTATTTATGTGTGTGTGTGTGTATATATATGTATATATATTTTGCGCAGGAAGAGCGCGCATACGCGTATCAGAGAGCGATGAATATGCATACCTTAATTCGCGGGGCTAATTGAATAATTTGTAAAACGCGCCGGGCCGGTCCGGGCCGCGACCTTTTTGCATTCCCCTCCCGGCGTGTTCCCCGTACCTTGCGTTGCCTTGCCCGCCGACAGGACGAACGCCGACGGAATGATATCCTTACCCCAGACCCTAGGAAGATATAAGGCATGCCGCCGGATAGCTCGCCTAAAATGCGGTTTGGCACTCGCTCAGCTGTTGCGAGGAACGCCACCGCCGCGATCCTGCGCCTCGTGAATCACCTGGCGAGCATACCGGACGAAGGCTCTAACTTTATCCGAAATGTCATCGAGCCTAATTACGGGCTGCGTTGACATCAATGTGAGATATGAGCGAACGCGTAGTGAAATAATTATGATTATTCTAATAGAATATTAATTGTTTTTAGTTGAAAGAAACATGTATCTTTCAAGATCGCGAACGTTTTCGCAAGCGCCATTAAGAAATTAGCATTTCTACGGTCATTAATCTTCGTAATGATTTAGCGGGTTAGGTGAAGTTAAGCGTTTCCGCGGATTACTGAAAGTAACGTGAAGGCCGCGTGTACGTACAAGTCCCGCATTATGCTAATGCACGAACTACGAAAAAGGAAACTAAACCGTTCGCCGTCACGTGAGAGGATCAAGAGAGACGCCGTCAATCAAATTTTGGCAATGACAAATTTGGCTTTAAAGGACAAATCGATCGCGTTAATGTTTGCTCATCGAAATTTCTACTTTGGAGAGTCGACGTTTCGGCAAGTAGTGATGCTTCGTGTGGACCTACAATCCTCCTCCGCTTCTCCACCCTCCCGTCAGCTCCCCGTAAATCGGCCCAAGGCCCTCCTTACTTATGCGATGCGTGCCTTCGTCGGCATACATCACTGCCAGCTAGCGTTTTTACGGGGCACGATGCGAGCAAGAATACGATTACGCGCGTTAACATTCTCGGAATATCCACTTGTCCACCGTGGCCAAGGATCCGTTGCCGGCGCCATGCTACATTTTTTTCATGCCGCGAAATAACAACGGGATGTGAATCAAGGTGAGTCGATTAACTTGCTAACGAGTTAATTATATCCTCGCGAATTCTCTCCGCCCGCGAATATCACGGGGCGTGAAATCACCGAGAGGTACAGTTAAAAAAAAAAAATAGAAATTTAAATGCGGACTATTTCTGTTTACGATGCTATTATTTTTGGAAACGTTCTTGACAGTTTGACACGTGAAAGATGTTATTGATACAAAATAGAATCTTTTATTTTAATGTAAGTTTGATTTAAGATTTTACGAGTTTAAAAAAAAAATTATTAATAACATTAAGCTTGTGTGTGAGTTTCTATTGGTATTTTTAACTTATAGATTGTTTGAAGTAAAAAAAATTTAGTTTGTTAACGAACGACGAGATTCCGCGGATTCTCGGAGAAGCAAAATCCCCGATGAGAGTAAACACGAATTGCGAAGTCGAGCGGTTGCATCTCGTCGAACCTCCGATGACAGGAGGTAACACAGCTGAAATCTCGCGGCGTGGGAGGAAATCAGCCGTACGATTGCCGATTTAACGACAAAGGCGCGCGATCTCCAAGAGATTCAAAGTTTTGGATGTCGTATGAAAGCTTTCCTAGAGACGCGTCAAAGACCGCCGGCGAATCCCTTTGCTCTATTTTGAACTGTCTCCCGGTCCTTCTCTCTTTCTCTCCTTCTCTTCCCTTCTCTGCCTGCTTTCTTCCTCTTCGTCCCTGTGCCTCCCTCTCTACCTCCCCATCACTCATTCCCGAAGGGAAGAGAGACGTAAGCCTGGCAGAGGGCCTTTGATCCTCCGCACTCGGTGTCGGCAAACAGGAGCTTCGCTGGTGAACGCAGCCACCGCGCTTTAATACCTCATGCAAATTTCAGGAAAAGGGCACCCCTCGTGCCTTCCCCCTTTCGGGGGCCCCCACGCGCCACGTCCCGCGCGCACTCATCCGCCTCCTTCGTCGCCTCGTACTCCTCCACAACGGTGATAACCCGCTATATTGCTTTTCGAACAAATCGCTATCCGGCCTGTCACGGGAAACGCACCGATCGAAGCGTCTGCCGGAAAAATTTCGAAATTCTCGTTGGAATGTATCGTCCGCTCTGACATCGCGCTATTGCGAGAAAATATAATATAAACTCCATATAAAGCACAAAAAAAAAATATTTTAAATTATATAATATTTTATAATTATATATTATTAGCGTCTTCGCACCTCGTGTTGTTTTTAGCAAACAGTTATATATTTCTTTATATCTTTAAACAATCATATCTTTCGAAGAGATTCTAAACTCTTTTACTTTTTCGAAACTTTTTCGAGCGAAAAAGATGGCTTCTATTTCTTTCTCCGTTCACTCTCTCTCTCTCTCTCTCTCTCTCTCGTTCATTTCTCCATTACTAACATATTTCTTTGGTATCGCCGCGCGTGACTTCCAATTGTACCCGCTCTCTTTGTCCTCTCATTGGCCGATATACATACAATGCAGTAGAGTGTAACGTCAGATCAGACATATGTAGGTGCGACCGAACCTTTTCTTCGTTTTTTGAGGTCCGCGAGAGGCATGCGATGAAATTTATGTTACGTAGATTACAGGCAATCTCGACTTCGTCAATTTTGCGCGAAATGCACAACATGAATCTTAGAAATTTTATTAGTTTTGAATTAAGATTAGACAATTACCGTTTGTGACAACTACTATCTACGGTTTGCGAAGAAAATTTGTAAGAGAGATGTAAAAAAAAACAGATATTTATAGATTCCAAACTCCGGACATTAATAGCTCGATCTATCAAGTAGAAGATCTTCAAATTTGTTTAGAGGGAAAATCTTCTAATTTCTCTAGAAGAATTTTGGAAAATCAATTATTATAAATTTAATTTACTTAAATGAAAACAAATGTATAATTACAATAAGGAAAAGATTAAACAAAAGCATTTCGCGGTGTAATTCTGTTATCGCGCGACGATTTAGTGGAATTATCGAGTTTAAAATTACCCCTATTTTGTAACATTCCGCTCTAGCAGAAGTTGCAGACGTGTGCCCTCGAGGGTGATTTTGAAGTTTCAATGGTTTGGGAAGCGGCCATCGGCGAGTACAGCACGGATACGTTATATATTTGTCTACGCGCTCATGCCCCCAAAACCGTCGGTCTCGACCAACGAACCGCGTAATCCTTGACGAGAGAATCTCGTCAATCACGTCCCCGTGACGCAGTGGACGAATCGATACGAATTCACCCGCGGCTATCGCGATAGTCGCGATTCTCATCCTCGATTCTCCCGTCACGACCGCGCAGCTCACGACTGAAATCGATTTTTTTTTTCGCCGAGAGACTTTGATTGTTCGAGTAATCGCTAGCTTTCTCCGCGAAAGAGCAACCCGTGATTGCACAAGTCGATTTAATCGATGAGAAATGAGCGCGATTAGATCGAGTCTTATCGTGTACTTTGCATAAGCAGATACAAAAAAATATGCGTAAGACTTATTTTGCTAAATTGATTAGCTGTGCGAATACTGATAAAAAAAGCTTTAGATACACGTGGATAAGAAGATATTTTTCTAAGCTTTGACAAAACTAGAATTTTTCATTGTATTTTTTCATGTATTTGTGCCCGACTATTACTACGGTGACTCTCTTGAACTTATCAAAGTCAAAAGCGGATCTCTCAGCATAATAATTTACACACTCGCTTTTGACTCGTTCAGTTTTGAGGGCACAAAGTCAAACCGACGTTGACGTAGTTTCACGGCGCATCGCCGCGCAAGTTTCTCCGCTAAGCTTTGCACGTGCAAGGGACCGGCTTCACGAGAGCGAGAGCGATGGGAGAGAGGACCCCTCTCTGGAGGAGGTGTCTGCTGGACCAAGGCAGGTACCAGCCAGAAGGTACCGGAGGATACCAGACATCGGGAGAGGAAGCATGGAGTCCTCTTTTGAGAGCGGGTACCTTTTTTGTCCCGCGATATGGTCCGGGGAATGTCATCCAATGAGGGTGAAGTAAAGGGAAAACAAGTAAAATAATGATAAAAGGCGGAGCCCGCGGCGTGATTTGATTGGTCGAGATATCGCCGGCGTTCGGAGTCACAACCCGAGGAAGAAGAGGGGGTTGTCCTTTCTCTCTCTTTCTCTCTTCTCTCCTCTCTCTACGTCTCTTATCTCTGTCTCACCCTGACGCTCAACGTTGTCTCTGTCTGTGCGGCCTCTCGCCTTCCTCTCACCGTTTCCCTTTACCACACCTTCGCCGCCGCTGCCGACGTCGCGCTGATACTCTCTTCGTTTCCCTCTCCCGCTTACGTCTGGTACCCTCTTTCTATCCTTCGTCCCGTACGTAGAGGCACATACACGCGTACGTGGAGGTTACTTTATTCTCCTCTCTCCGTAGGTCCATGGTCCACGATCGTATCCTGGCTCTGGCAGGAGCATCGGTTTCCCCCCCTCCCTTCCCCCCACTTCTCGTGACCGTCCTCCTTTCTCTTTTCCTCGTGCTCTCTTTCGTCGTCGGTTTCTTCTTCTTCTTCATCTTCGTCTTCTTTTACTTTCCCGGTCTCCTTCCCTTGCTCGTCGTCGTCGCCGTCGTCGTTTACTTGGACGAGCTTGAGCCACATGTCGTATAAGTACGTGCGCGGACGGTCCACTGTATTTAAGTGAAATATAGATTCGCTACGATCCCGGTAACTCTCGAGAAAGAAACGTCGGGCATGGAATAATGTCGTCTTACGAGAGTCGCTGAGAGAGAGTTTCGCGATACATTCCGCGAAACATAACATAAAGGATGGAATTAAATAAATATCACGTGTCGGTTAATTGACAGAAACAGCGAACGACCGACGTTGTAAGAAAATTACTAGAAGAATTTATTTTGCAATAATTTCAATACTACTTCTAGCGCCTGACAAAAAATTGTCAATTGTTAATCTTGAGTTGTTAATCTTCTTAGACACCTTCAAACAATTCAATTTGTTTATTATTTTATTTATTATTTCTTTCGCGCTTTCCTCTTTTGTCATCGAGCAACACCGCGAAGCAAGCATATGCGACCGAGCATAGGTCGAAGAAATGATTAGCTTGTTCGTAACGAAACTTCAGAACCCGTCACGTGTTCTCGCACAGAGCGGGGGGTTTTCGTGGCGGAAAAGTATATTGACTCTCTCGTGATACGCCATCTGTGCCGAGAAAGGAGGAGGCACCCTCGCGATGTTATTGGCAAAATTAATAAGGCCCGTTATATCGCGGTCTGCCGAAGCGGGAAGCGGTTAATTCGGCCTGCCGCTCATTGATCCGCTGTGTTGGCAGATTAGAAACGTTTCCGAACGAATGGAAACTGTTTGCCCGATAGCTTCGACGGGATAGCTTTGTACTTACGAAGGGGAAAATCTCGAAACCCGAGCCGGAAGCTGCCTCATCTCTCACCCGAAGAAATGTTCCCGCATGAATGATCGCCGCTGCCGCAAGCGACAAATCAGCATCCGGCAATCACGGGGACACTTATTATGACGCATTAAGCGAGATGAGTTTCCTGTATATATGTCTCTCTCGACAGTTGTCTGACTAATTGCGAATATTGATTTGTCGTCAAACTATGGCTGATATGCATATTGTTACACTCAAGTGTGGTTTATATAAGTTGACAAATTGCGTTGACGAATTGATGATCGCAATAAGCGATTCACAATTTATTCGTATAGTAAATTAAAGAATCGAAATCAATTAACAAAAGTCGCGGGCTTTTGACATTTTAGATTCTTTGTTCTTAGTTCGGACAGACTGAAAATTATTCACAATTTTTCTTGAATTCTCACACATAAGTAATATATATTTGTAATAGATGGAAAGTGTCTTTGTACCCTAACGCGCTCACGCGTGGATCGTTTAAGGGCAGAACGGTTGCGGGCGCGTAGTGCGGCGCGGCATCGAAAATTAACGCCACCGCGAATCAAGACGACAATGTGATTCATCAGTTAAATCCGCGTGCATAATCCTTTACACAACGTCCGATCCCCGGTCCAGCGCCGTGAATGGGGTGTGGATCGTGGGATACGGCGAGGGGAGCAGGGAAGGAGGGAGGGAAGCAGCCTGACGGAGAACGAGGAGAGCGGGTGGCTCTGTCAGAGCTGCGAATTATAATCACAGTTGTGGTTGGCGCGACGAGGAGGCACCGAGGGGTGTGAAGGGTGCGCGATGATGGACCAGGAGGAGAGAAGGACGACGGCGACGACGAGCGTCCGCTTCCAGGGGGATGGAAAAGGGTGTATTTACCCACCGCCGGTACACACACCGGCGCCGACACCGAGGACGGACCTAGATGGAAATCTGCGGCATTCGGAGGCACTGGCCAAGAAAATTGGCTGACAACATTTCGCACGGGCTCTGAATTGCCGAACCGATCTCCTATCTTCCCTTCCCGCCACCCTCTCATGACCGTATCCACCCTCTTCTGGACGCTGCGGCGACGACGTACGTACCCAAATTTGCGCTTCGCTCCGATGCGTCCACACGGATGATGTCTCCCGCAAACGTCCTCATCTCGCCGACTTAAACGAATCAAAAAGATATGTAATTTGGAACGTGTTCAATTAGCGAATTTGAATAGCGAAGTGATAAAATTTATCTCTCGTAAAAAATATTGTCGAAATAAAGAGATTTCTTGGAACTTATTGCTGTGTGACAGTAACGTATAATTCAAATAATTTCAATAATTTAATAAAGAGAGATCATTCACTTGCTTTCATTAAAAATAAGAACAATAATCACAAGTATCAGATAAATTTCGCAATTTTAGCTTCCGTGTTAGATTTGTTGACTAATTTGCACGTGAGATTCAACGCGTAGAATCGTGATTAACGCGATATTTTTAGCACTGCAGAAGTGGTTCAAGCCGATATAATAGCGTGCGTACAAAGGCGCGGCGGTGTCAAATGAGCGCGCACTCAGTCCGATAAAAGGCTTGGAGGCGTTTCCACAGTGGGAAGCTCTAATGAGCGCCTCGTGCCGCCGACAAGCGACCGAATCCCGGGCAAAATAAATCCGAGTTGATTGAATCATTGTTAAGCGAAACCGCGTTAAATACCCGTGAAATTAACCCGGCCAATCCCGGGCGATTGCCGCTGATTAGCTCGGGGGTTATCGCCTTTAAAGCGCCATTAGAGCGTCTCGCGCTCGAGCTGTCGAGCGACGATTAATGATCGCCGTCAGGATGTGTCCGACTCAGGTGCCGTGTTCTGACCGCGTGTAACGTTCTTTCGAAAAGAACAAGCATCACCGAGACAGCGTCTCTGGAAAATATGCGTTGCACACGACGTCGATGATGATGAACTCGAAGTAATTTGCTAAGAAGATTACCGACACGATACTTAACGCGTTACTCGTTGTACGTTCCAGTTTAACGTTACGCAATGCTGCTGAGAAGCGTAATTACTCAATCAAACTTTTTATACAAAATTTAATTGTATCTTAACGTATTTTTAATTTTATCAGTTTAATTCATTTCAGGAAAATAATAATCTTGATGAACTAAAGTTCTTGCAATAAGAAATTTCAGTTTTAGTTTAGAACATTGTCAGTTCCGTTCTAAGATTCTTGAGAGATTTAATCTCTCAGCTCTATTTAATTATTTGTTGAATGAAACGATCCATTTCCGCATTCGCGTGGATCTCTTTCCCGTAGCAAACAACAGCAATTTACTAAATCGTCCGTTTATTTCGCCAATCCGACGGACCGCACCCGCGCGCGATCGAGTTCTCGGCTTCAATGAACCGGCACGAATCCGCCGGAGCTGCCAATCCGCCGTGACTTAATGAGATCGACGCACCCGCAAACAAGCGTCACTCCAGCGGGATCAGCGCGAAAAGGGACGAGCGATCTCTCTCTCTCCGTATATAAGCCTGTCCGCAAACCTCTTCAGAATCTCCCGCGCGATTCCATCTTCCAGACGTCGTCGTGGTCCAACCCCGCGACGGACGGACAGCGGTCGAAATTAGGGTGAGTACCACCACCGCGGTGGTGTGTGGACATATGGGAGCACCATGTGGTCGCCACCGTATCGTTCGCTCGACCGACGAAAGCTAAAGCCCAAACCTCCCTCGAACGCGAAGCGGTGCGTCGTGGGGGGGGGAGAATATATAGGAAGCCGCAGATTCGGCCGGACGGCAAAACGCCCGCCGCAATTTGTAGCAATTTGTTAAGTAGCCGGCCAGAACATTACCTTTATTACGTTTACTCCCCCTTTTGCACTGGACACCAAGATATACGACGCGCGAGCGTAGATTTATTGTTTCTCGCGCGGAGAGAGAACGCGGAGAGAGATTTGCGTCGGATGTGGATTCTGGAACGTTGTTTATCCGTTCAACCCCTTCGAGCGACAAAAGCGCTCGCAACCGGTTAATTCGCCAACGTAAACGCTACACGGTCGATATAATTTTAGCAGTTGAGATGTATTAAAAGCGCGTTAAGAGAGCGTTTATTGATCGCATCTTGTACAATCTTAAACGCAGAGATAGATTGCGAGACAAATTATTTTGCAAGATAATTACCGCAACGCGCTTCAAACAAATAATCGTCGAGGCACTCGCGATTATCTTTCGCGAGACGTATTAAAGTTGAAGATACAAGAGTGCTTCTCAAACTCGTTTCTCGATCTTCATTTCGCAAAGAAAATCGAGGCAGTCAAGAGAGACCAGGAGAAATTGGCGCGGATGAAAAGAAACCTCGATTTTTTTTTTCGAGATTTTTTTTCTCTTTTACCGAGTTCGAATCCGGGATCTCGCGATAATTTAAACCGAAGGTAAACGTCAAGAGCACTCGCTTTATCACCGTTCATCTCGTCTTCGTGACGAGTGGTCCCCTGCTCTTCACAAGCGAGGAGCTTCCACGACGGCAAGTAGAATGCGAGAATAAACCGAAACGACTTCGGGGCCGCTTCCGCGGATGCTTTTAGTCGATGAAAGTTCGCTTCCCTATATATCTCGTTTCGTTTTCGTCCCGTTCCGCCGTGCTGTTCTGGCCTAACTCAGCTTTCTCATCCATATGTAACAGTCGCCTGGTATTAATGACAAGGGGAGAGAACGAGTAGGACACGGTGGGTTCTTTATCCTACAAAAGACTGTCCTTCTCCCGCCGTCGACTATACTCCAGATTGTCCTCACACTTACACGCTATTGCAGTTTTATCGTTGTCCTTTCATTATCTGATAAATGTAATGGAATTGTTTATACGCCGTTTGCTTCGTCCGGTTACGCCGCAGCTCGTAACAGGAATCGCGATGCAAGCTTGCGCAATCTGTTGGTGTGACAATGTATTTAAGTGCGTTAAAAATGTAACAACTTCGAAGTAAAGCTGTGTTTACACATACTTACATTTTTATTGTGTTATTCTTTTTTTTTTTTTAATTTATCTATTGGAAACTATAAATAGAGATAAAAATTGAAGAAAACGTAATTAGCTAAAGAATATGAATAATAAACATACACGCGAAAGCGTGACGAGGTGTATATCGAACTTTTATTCAAACCGACATGCCAAAAAATTGCCAATATCCGCTCACTGATTATTTTTCGTGGAACGACGCATCTTCCCAGGTCGAATAACGATTTTACGGCTGAATGCAACGTCAATCGTCAGTTATGAGAGTGCGTAAATGATATAAATAAAGAAAATTGTAATTTCCTCTTACAAATTAGAGTCGAGTATAAAAAATACAATTGTAAAAGAACATTCTCACATTAAAACTTAAAAACGTCAACGAATTCTAAATCCGTTCACACTTTCCGGAATAATAGAGACCATCCGAAGTCTCGGATATATGTTTTTCTCATATAAAAACTTTATTTCTTAAGAAGAGTTTAAAAACCTCGAAATCTTTACGCTCGCGGTTTTCCAAGCTTCTTCGACGCGATACTACGCAACGCATTTTTGAATGCGATCGGCGCGTTTGTAAGCCGCACGCGCATATGTCAGAATTACAGTGACAATGAGCGGCACTGATTGAAAGCAGAAGAGACAAACGGGATAAAGAAAAGAGAAGGCGACACCTCGGTCACCCAGCCGCTTTCTGGTCACGGTGTTCGTAAGTGCTTGATGAACGGCCGGCAATCGGTTAGCCTTTTTAAACGGCTCGCGATGACAGATCTTCACCTGCGAGTCGGTGGCACTTCAGCTGACCGGCGACAATAGATTGAAAGGAGCGGGAAAAAGATTTGAAGGGATTCGTACGAACGCGTTTTGTCTGACTCAATAGTCTCTCTGTCCGACGACATCAGTTACGCGCTATCTCGTTTGCCGAGGTTTCTCCTTCGAACGAGCGTTGTTCGCAATATCCTGCGTGATTTGTTTCCCTTTTCTCAGGTAACAACCGGAAAGAGTTCGGAGAACGTGCTTGTTGCTAGACGCCAGCTCGGATTCTTCGTGTAAACCTGATATACGCGCGAGAGTTGACCGGTTACATCGAGGTCGATGGTATCATTTTTAAAACTGAACAATAATATTTTTCAAATTCCAAAATATTTTCATAAACATTTATCTCGCTAAATTAATTTTTAAAATAATCAATCAACAGAAAGAATTTACAGAATAATTAAGAAGTTACTTTTTTCCTGTGATTTTTAACGATGTAAAAAGTTTTCGGCGATAATGTATGCGCAATTTCGATAAGACTCATCGGCGGCGCGCCAAGTGCCAAGAGTATCCTCGAGTTAAGTGTTGTTAACATCTTTCGTATTAAGCGCCATTTGTCGAGATCTCGTCTCGGTGCCGTCTGGCATAAGGTACCATTAACAGCTAAGTAGGAACAATTCGATTCGCGATCGTCGAGAATGGTCCCAGCGCGGCAGTTAGTCCTGTGCAAATTGTCACCGTCTTTCTCTGTCTGTCTGCATTCTTCTCTCCTCTTCTCTTTCCATCTCTCGCTCTTTCGGTGTGAGCATCGAGCGCGTACGAATTATACAAGGGCCCCATACAGGTCCCCGGGCGTCGAGTGCCCCGCGGGTCCGTATCGGGAGAAAGAAAACGGGGAGAGGGAGTCAAGAGATTCGAACATGTGGCATCATTTGTTACGCGCGAATTGGGGTTCCCCGAGCACGTCGTGCCACGGCTTATCTACGCCCGTTTAAAAGCGCCTACGTATCCGGAAATTCAGAGGCGCAAAGGAGCGAGAGATCGCTCGAGCATGTGAACGATCCGTCGTCTCCTGTCAGAGGAAGGGACCGGAAAACCGACCTCTATCCGCGAGGGAGACAGCTCACGAGTGTACTCAGTAACAATACATTCTTGATAGTGTATCTCGCGCGACGTATGTATAACTTCCTATGCTCTTCCGATTGCTTCGTCTTTATCAATTGCCGAATAAAGTTGTTGGAATGTGGAAAACACAGAAAACTAGAATTGATTGATATTCTGTACATAGAATTACTCGATATTGAGAATACAGGCAGAAGAAAAAAACCGGTAGATACGTTTACGGAACGTGCTTATCGAAAAGCATCGGTATCTTAAGCTTAAAGAAGTAGAAGTGATATCGCGATGAGAATTTTTTTTTATTCTAGTCGTAGTGTTCGTTCAGAATATCATCGGAACATCGCGCAAACAACTATCTTCCGTATACAGGGGCGAGAATCCGCGTGGAACGCGCGCCCGATGGGGATCTCGGTTTCCGTGGACATATGGTCAGCCCGTGCCTCACCGCGACAAAAAAGCGCTACAGAAACGGCGACAGAAGTTGGGAGTGTCGGCGGGCGATATATCAGGGCTTAAACTGTCCCGTCGCAGCAAGCATGTCCTACCAGCGTGGTTCTGCGCACCCTGTCTGACCGACTTGATGGTCGGTTTGCCCGGTTGGTCGGCTCGCTGGCTGGTGCGCGTATGGCGTCGCGTACAACAGGGGTGCTGGCATTAGTTAATAGCCCGGGTGCAATACCGGGGACACGTTAATGC